>RJWM01009389.1:0-67923 GCA_004363535.1 Dasyprocta punctata | reverse complement strand
TTTTTTTTTACCCTTACATAGTATTTATTATAGATTTTGGATCATATATACTTTTTCAGTTTCTTACACTAGGGAGACAATATGGTATTTACACAAGTGGGTTTGATTTATCTTACTTATGAGTATGGTCTCAAGTCGTGTCCATTTACTTATAAAAGTCTCAATACAAGGGCCGGGAGATTGGCTCAGTGCCTTAAGCGCCTGCTCTGGCAGGCATGAGGTTGTGAGTTCAATGCCTGGTGCCGCAAAAAAAAAAAAAAAAAAAAAAAAAAAAAAAAAAAAAAAAAAGTCTCAATACAATCTTTCTTAATAACTGAGTAGTACTCCTTTATATATATATATATAAAAGGAACTCTTCTCCACTGTTGGTGGGAATGTAGACTGGTGCAACCACTGTGGAAGTCAGTGTGGAGATTCCTCAAGAAGCTAGGATTAGAGATCCCATTCAACCTAGCTATGCCACTTCTGGGCATTGTACTAGAAGAATTGAAAACATCATACCACAGTGATATCTGTGCACCCATGTTTATAGCAACACAATTTGTAATAGCCAGATCTTGGAAACAACCCAAGTGCCCATCAATCAAAGAATGGATAAAAAAGATGTGGTATTTTTATACTGTCAAGGTTTTACGAGCCTGATTTTCTGTTGGATGGTACTCAGCAAAAACATTTACCATATTTTTGATGACATAAAGGCCCTCATGAAAGAGTACCTTCAGAGCTGTGAATAGATAGCTCTATATCTATTCAGAAAGTTGCAAGAATGATGAGATAAGTGTGTTAGAAGAGAGGGAGTATTTTGAGGGGGTATTAATAGCAATGCATGTTTTACTATAATAAAATTTTCAAATATTCACTGTACTTTTTGATCACCTCATGTATACTTACAGTCATTGGAAAGAAGAGGTCACTTACATTCACAGGAGTAAATTAAGAGAGACTGAGGAGTGCAAAGAGAAAGAAATCTGGGCCAGAACTGAGGCATCTGGACATTTGATTTTGGGAGGAAGGAATCTCTTTCTGAGTAGTGTTTGTCTTGTGAGTACATTCTAATTTATATTCACCCTCCAGAAACAGAAGTGGATCCAGAAAAGCCAGAATATCTTTCAAAGTCATGTTTTAAAAGCAGGGACCACTCCGTGTAATAAAGTGGCACTTGGCATGGGTCCTTGCGTCACTGGCACTCAGAATGAGAGTGCTGATGGCTAAGCAGATCATAGTAGTACTTAGAAAACATAGGAAGAGCCTCCGGAGTTAAGCTCACACAAGCTATCTATAATCCACAAGCCTGAACCCTCACTAGCTCTGATTAACCCCACAGCCTTGGGGCACCATTTATATTTTTCCAGGAGCACTGTTTTTTTTTGGGGGGTGGTGGTGCCAGGAATTAAACTCATGACCTCACACTTGCCAGGCAGGCGCGTGCTGCTGAACTGTATCCCCGGCCACAGGAGTATTGTTTTTGCTGTGCAGAAAAATGACAGCAAAGGTTGGGAGTTATGTAAGAAGACATGTTCACTATAGCATTGTGCTGAATAACAAAAATTGGAAAGCAAATTACATGTTTATCCCTAGGCAAATAGACAAATAATGGTGCATTCAAACAATGAAAAATATAGCATTTATATAATGAGCTAGCTCTATATCTATTAATTCAGATAAATCTCAAAAATTTAATGTTATATGAAAGATGCAAGCCCCAAAATGTTATATAAAGTAAGATATTATTTATTAAAAACTTCAAAACCACACAAAATCTTGTATTATATATTCTTACAATAAAACAAATATAAGATTAGATAAACGAAGGGTACAACAAACTTCTGGGCAATGTCATACAATCTCTGGACAGCAAGTAGGGGAATGGATAGAAAGGTGAGATTTTAGCTCTCCATGAATTATTTTAAGAGAAACAGAAGTAAATATAGAAAAATATTAACAGTTATTAAATAAGTTGACAAAGCACTGAAGAAATATTATTTTCTATTTTCTTCTTAATTAAAAATAAATATAAGCAAATATAAAGTTGGCAATTACCAGAGCAAGAATCAGGCTTTCTTCCCTGAACTTCCCTTAAACAGATGACTAGGGGAAAATATATACAATAAGTCCCTGCCTTATAAACATTCAAGTTGTGAACTTTCACGGATAGGAACGGATCTTGCATTACAAACATCTATAGATGTGGACATGTTGTGGAAGTAGCTGGACATTGTCACAGCTGTGCTTCTCTGCTTACTGCACAGTGTAATAGTGTACAGTATTTTTATGTGTGCTTGGTTTTTTATGCTTTACATTATACATTTATGTATATTTATGTCAAAAGTGTGTAAGACTATGTTGCACTTACAAATGAATCCAACTTATGAATGTTCTCCTGGAACAGAACTTGCTTGTAAGTCAGGAACTCACTGTACATGCACATATATATATATATATATATATATACACACACACACACACATACATATATACATATATGTATATGTACACATGCATATACACACATGTAAGCATATATATATATAATTACACATACACACATGTATATATGCGTAACTTCAAATTAAAACAAACTATTGGAAAAAATAATGGCTTTATCATAATTTCTGAAAGTGAGAGTTTTAATGTGGTGGAACTTTAACTGTTTTCTGGAATTTGACCATGTGCCAAATCTATAGAAAACGGGATCATCTTTGTCTCATGTACAATGATGATCTCAGAGTGATAGAGATGGAGCAGGGAGGGCCAGAGAACATCCTTGGTAGCTGGGGACTTCTCCATGTGGGGCTGAGGAATTACAGAAAGGCCTAAAAGGAGCCCAGTCGAGTTCAGTGAGGAGCCAGGAGGTGGAGTTCGAATTCTAGGGAGGCCTCAACATGTCTATTCTCCACGGATATTCCATCCAATAGCAATCCATTGGCTTTGCTGATCTCTATTCCAGAGATAACTCTCAATGACTTCTCTATCCTGCTTTAAAAATTTCATCATTGAACTGGAATGCTCACAGGTATTCCCAAGATTTGGGAAATCTCTCTTGTTTAGTAAATGCTACACACCTTCCCTCAGCACTTCCTTATTTTTGTGCCTATTCCTGCCAAACACTTTCTGGGCACCCAGCCATACACTGAGCCATCGTTTTCGTGTCTGGGGAATTCTGAGGAGGAATGAGATAGTGTAGTAACAGGAGGCATCAGTGGGTGATGAAATTCAGGTGAAAATAAAGCTGCTGAATGATGAGAAAATCATGTGATTTTCTCCAAGGGCAAGAAGACATTAGTCTACATTGAACTTGATATTTTTCATCAACTCATCCATTACTAAGTTTGGCAAATATAACGAGTGGCGTGTGTGTGTGTGTGTGTGTGTGTGTGCGCGCGCGCGTGCGTGTGCTTGCACGCTTTGGAGCTGGGGTGTGAGAGGAAGGGAAGAGGGCTGTCTGTAAAGTTCAGTGTTCACCACGGAGACACATGTTTTAGGTAGCCTAGGTTCCCAGTTAGAAAAGTGACTTGTTTCACTCACATAGAGGTGTCATTTACTCATAAAATTTCCAAGATCTGGTTAACCCTCAAGAGTAACAGAATTTAATTTTAAACTTTCTTGATTGCCCATTTCCTCTGCATTTACCATTTGACTTATTCTAATCATTGTCCTTTTTTAAAAAAGCCAGATTAATCTTTTAAATGATGCTCCCCTGTGTCTTTAGCAATTGTTTTTCTGAGCATTGCAGACAGACTGAAATTAGGCACTGCTCATGCTGCAAAAGTTAGGTACTTGGGCTCAGAGGACAGTTAGAAATGAAAGTGGAATCTTTCTAGAGTTAGGGTATGAAAGTGTAAAATGTTTGCTTAGTTTGCTTACACATAGGCTCCTTTTACTGTCTCAACAATATGTGAGTTGGTTTAATCAAGATTCAGTTGTCCTACTCAGTTAATATACAACTCCAGTCCCAGATGTTTCCTTATCTTCATTCTTGTTTTCTATAAATTTGCCTCTGTTCTGACCACATAGCACTTGGCTGTGGGATTCACCACCTTTTCCAATGTCTGTTCCTCCCAAAGGATCTACTTCCAGAAAGAGTTAAAGACAAAAGGTAGACTTTACTGAGTATTTATGATGAGACCTAGGAGGAGGGTGCTGCAACAGGCTGTTAGCACATGACTGAACATTTCTCCTTAGATGTTCTTGTTTCCCCAAGTCACTCTCATCCTTTTCTTCAAATGTTTTCTAGACTGTAACAAACCTTGCTCAGTTCTTAAGCCTTTCGCTTCCTTGAGAAAAACGGAATTTTACTTCTTCTGGTGTTTTTGCATAGCAGTGGAGGACCTCTCCTTTCTTCCTGAAGCAAAAACCTCAGAGGTTCCACCGTGAGTTAGATGGTTCATCAAAGTCCTTCGATAGGTAAGATGCTTCTTCAAAGAGGACGTGGCACTGCTGAGTTTGATGTCACTAGGCGAACCTCACAGCAGCCCAGGTCAGGATAGGAGGATGCCATTGCTTATAAATTCTTCTCACCATTTTCAAGTCATTATTGTCTATCAACAGCTTTTTTGGCGACTCACAAGCCCTCTGTAGAACTGATTTTTTGAGAGGAAGTTGAAGCAGGGAACAGATGTATCTCATGCAGGGGATGGCAGCTGGTCCCTGGCTAACTGACAGCATCACCTTGATCGTGACAAATGGACAGAGGGTCTGTTGAACATCCAAGGTCACTCTGGAAAGCACCCTGAACCTTGTCACCATATTCTGACCTGCTGAGGTCACATTTAGTCAGTTGTTGCAGGTATCATTTGTTGTATACTGATGTGTTGGACCTTCATTTGGTTGGGAGCTTCTAGAACTCTGTGTGGAATCTCAGCTCACAGATGTTCTGAGGTGAAAGGGACTCTGGAGAGATTTGAACTTAGTCCCCTAGTTTCTCAGGTCTGAATTCAGAGCTCCAGGAAGGAGAAGGAATGGGTCAAAGTGAAATAGCAAATTATTAGCTGGGCTGGGGCAACCTAACCCCTTCTGATTCCCATGTGGGGTTTTGTTGCCACACTGTAGCACTCCCTTACTGTTCCTTTGAAAGATACTTCACTTTTTAAACCCTGGATATGTATTTTTCCAAGAGATAAAAGGAGAAGTAGACTATTTAATATGTTTTGTGGTTTCTGTCTTGCTCTAAAATTTTCTTTTTGTCCCAGTGTTTGGATAGATGAAGTACTGTTTGATAGAGAGTTATTTTTTTCTTGGAGTCCAGGAGAAACTGTTCAGTCTGAACTATTGTATAAGAAGATGGATAACACATTCTCAACGGGAAAGGTATTTGTATCCACATACTGGAATTTATTCACCGTGACCGAGATGGTGGTGTTGGCCTGCAAGTAATCCAGCAAGAACTGTGAGAGATTCTGGTATATATTTTTAGTTTGTATTCCAGACTCACACACTGTTACCACAGCCTGTCTTTTGACTTTCGTGTCGATGAGAAGTTCCAACTTCAGGTCCACGGGCTGATTTGAGCACTGCACAAGAAACTGCAGTTGGCAAATGATGAAGTACAAGCCTGGGAACTGAATCACAAGGTTCCCATCCTGGTATCTGACTCCGTTGAGAATGCCATCTTGGTTCCAAGAAATCTTGGTACTGTTGAGATGCTTTGACACTGGGAAGAGAAGCATGAAAAATAGAATTATTGATCAGATTTTATCTGCAGATTGGAAAACTCTGTCTTTATTCAAGATTCCCATTCAAGAGCTTTGTCTTTGGTAATGTTACCTGTTGTACCAATCACCTGAGTATCTTTTCCTTTACACCTTCTTGGTCTATTTATTGAAGCCACAACTGGAAAACCACCTCTTTCCGTTTTATCCAATGTTCAGAAATAAAGGGTCAAACATCTGGCACTACTTTCTCTCTTATTATTATTATCTTACTGTCTTATTATGATGATTAGTATCTTTCCTGTTATACTATAAGCTCTTGCGCTGTATTCCACACAGAGTCTGCACTATCATGTTCATTTATTACACATGAGTAGTCAGTGAACCATTGCTATTTGGTCTGTGTTACAGAAAGTATCAGAGATAGGATAGTTAATATTGTTCAATTAATAACCACTTTAGGTATCAAGCTGCCAGGGAGAATCTCCATTAACTTTCACATTAAGATATATCCTTTAATGGGTTATTGTCTGAAATATTGAATGCCTTCTTTATTTCGAGGGCAACCAGACACAATGGCAAAGGCCCATCGTGTGTACATTAAGAGCTCTGCCATCTGGGATTTCTAGCAGAACCTCTGAGCAGACGTGTTTATGTCAGAAGGCCTGTCTGAGTCCTAACAAATGAAATTTAGCACTGCTTAGTGAGGATAACTTCAGAATTGGGAACCTTGGCATGTTTGTTTTAATTGCTCTCATACTTTCCCTTTAAAGCTCATGGCAATTCAGTTGAAAGATAAGAACTGATCTAACTGCAAAATCGAATTTTTAAAATGAACAGAATGGCTGTTCAGAGAACCTTGGCCACCTCCTCTGCACCTCATTCTTTTGCCATGTAAGTGCCTCTTATGGCTTCACTTGTAAGGGACTGCTTACCTGAAGCACACTGCAATATGCAGATAGGCCCTGTGTCAACATCAACATGTTCATTAAGCTGTCAGTCTGGGGACAAGGCAGTTTTGTGGTTCCCTTGTGGATAGCTTCATGGAGATTAACAGCCTTCTTCCCTTGCTTTAGAAAAAGTACTGTGTACTTGGTTAAGGCTGGTATGTGGGAGTAAGAAGGATGGTGGGCGTACAGGAGGAGGCAGGGTGGTAACATGAAGGGGAGATTGGGGCTGAAGAAAGGGGTGCCTTATAGCTTTGGACTGTAACAGTCGCCCCTTTCCCACCAAGGTATTCAAACTCAAGTTATAAAAAGTATTCAGCTACAGAGAATACGCTTGCAGGTTCACTCCAGTCCTGGGCTCTCAATGGATCTTCTGGTTTAAAAATGACTGAAGGGGCACAGAAAGGAGTCCTCATGTCCTTGAGTTTCCTGGACTTGGTTACTGACCTTTGAGGTAGGCTCTTGACTTCTTGAATGGAGCCCTTTCCAGGATACACAAGAGGTCATCTGAGCAGTTTCCTAGAAACAAAGAGATCAAACATAGTTCTCAGGATTAACCTGCTGCCCCAGGTCAAGGTCAAGAAAGCTGGTGGAAATGTAAGTTAGTGGAAATATAAGTCTGATTCCAGAGGTCAGGTTTCCTCCTTGAGACCATTTTGTTAGATAACAAAAATAGAAACATCTTTTCACTCAGCTTTAAAAGGACAAAAGATTGACGATATCTCAGCGAGAAGCCTGCTATCTGGAGCTTCTTTGGGAGGGGCAAGAATAGCATTCATATGGTTACAGCATTCAAGAAATAAACATATGTTCAGTGTCTTCGCCAGGGATGATAACTGAGCCTTTTCTTATTATAGTAACTATTCTGCATGCAAAGAACCAAATGATACATTTTCTGTGATGACTCATGAACACAGTGTATAGTATTTGGAACAAATCTCTCCTTTCCTTTGAGACTTGACTTCCCTATCTACAAAACTGGGTGGTCGCCAACCTGACACTGACATTGTTTGATGATGTCACTAGAGATGACCATTCAGTCCTCCCAGCAGAGGAGCAGCAGCCACAGGCTCACGCAATAGGGTAGCCACACCCTGGTGCATTTGCTTTCTGAGTAATTGTTTTGGGCTCACAACGTCCCCCACGGCTGTCTGCCTGGGCTTGAGAAAGTTCCTCTTGGCCCTCACAATTCCATGGGACCTTGGAGTGGTTAAAAGTTGAGTGAAGGGTTCCCTCTGCTGTCTGAGCAAGCTTATTGCTACACATATCCCCAGAGAAAGAAGGGCAGTTTTCATTCTTATCTGCCCTTGACTCATACAGTGTGTCTGGTCCAAAGCCCCTCTTGGCATTGAGGGCTGGGGCTCAGCTGCCATCTTCTTGGTCTCATCCCCCCAAGTGATGTTTTCGCCCTGCCTGCTACAGCCCACTGCCCACAGCCATGGGGTGTGTACCATCAGAATCACACCGAGTTTATTCTCCTAGTGGACTGTTACTACTCTTCTGGAGTCCCCCTGGCCCAGCCTCCCATTTTGAGCTGTAGAACAGCAGTCAGAAGGAACTACAGAGAGGCAGGGTTGCCTGGATCTCTTTGCCTGGAATCCTTTTCTTCTTTTGTTTACATGACCAGGCCTGAGCTCATCAGCACAGTATCCATGACCCTTGTGGGTCCTGACCCCTAACAAACTCTCCAGTCTCTTTTCATTCTCAGTCCAAACTGATAATCTTCACCATAGCCCAGCAGTGACAGTAATGCTAATAATTACTAATATGTGTTGCACAATGTCTGTATCTAGGCGCACTGCTCAACATGCTATGTGCATTACTTCATTTAATTTTCACAGTTACCCTTATATAGTTATGTCTGTCACATACATAAGGAAAGCAAGGCTTTGAAACATACGGTGACTTGTTTGCATTCACACAGCTAGTTGTTGATAGGGTAGAGATTCGAACTCAGGCTGTGTGATTGTAATGCCTGAGTGGATTGCTGATCACTGTGCTGGTGTTCAGGGGCTTGAGACACCCTGAACACACTCTGTTGACTTGTCACTCCACTTTGGCAGCTTCTCCTGTCCCATCTCCATGGAACCCCACCTTCCTCAAGCCCACTGTCATTTGAAACACAGCCTAGCAGTCATCTCCCCCGGGATACCTTCTCTCCCCTTCCTTGATTGGCCTTTCGGTTCCTCCATGAGGCCATGAGCTCTCAGGTCAGAGACTGCTATCTCCATAGCCCCAGTAGGAATATGCATTGTGTGTGTGTCTGCTGAGTTGGATCATCTGTCCACCCCTTTTATTTCCCTCCATGCAGACCAGTTATGTGCTCAGAGAATGAGTGAGGTGAACAGGGATGTTTGACTTGCCTTCCCCCAGGCCTCATTATTCCCAGGGGTAGAGGCCAGATTAATGGCAGGATGAGGAAAATCAGGCTCAGGCCACTGGCCGAAGGCCCCTGGCACTGCGCCACTTGCGTGGTGCCTGCATCAAGTGAGGCTACCAGCAGGCAGAAGCACAAGTCTGGGCTTGTCTCTCTCACACAGGTTCTTATGTTGTTTTTCCTCTTTGATCTTCACATGTTCAGTGGGGTAACCTCAGCTGTAATTCTGAGAAACCCAAAGATGGAAAAAAAAAATCTTATTTTGAAGCATTTGCATTTCCTGAAGTCAAATGGCATGGCATATTTTAGTTTTTCTTACAGAATCTTATCGGTAGTTTCAAGCTGAAGGAAAAACAAAGGCAGCTCCTTTTAAGAATGATTGCCAGTAGAACATAGTGGCACATGCCTGTAATCTCAGCATTCTGAAAGGCTGAGGCAGGAGGATTGCAAGTTTGAGCAACTTAGTGACACCCTATCTCAAAATGAAAAAAAAAAATGTTTTTTTTTAAAAAAGGGTTGGGTATGTATGCAGCTCAGGACAATAGCCTTGGTTTCACGTCTCAGTATGGAGAGAAAGAAAAGAAGAAAGAAAGAAAGGATGAAAGAAAGAAAGAAAGAAAGAAAGAGAAAGAGAGAAAAGAAAAAAGATGGTGAAAGGAAGGATAAAGGAAGAAATAGAGAAAGAGAAAGGAAGAAAGAGAGATTAAAGCAAAGCAATGAGTGGTATTACCAAGACTATTTCAGTGAGGGGGACACAAGCAGGACACAAGAAAAGCTATTAAGGGAATTGGGCTGTTGGAAGTGGAGAAGACTCAGAGGAGGGCGGTCTCTGTCTTCTAGTATGTGACAAGAATGCCAGTGAGTTCAGTGTGGCCCCATCTTCAAGGCTCAAACACTAAGTCCCTAAGCAGCAGCAGAAGAAAATCAGGCCCTAGCTAAAAGCTGGCACCACTTTCATCCCCATTTCTCAGATGTAGGAATGGGAACACCTACACTAAGCACTCCCAAGTCACGCATAAGTCACAGAGTGGGCAGTGCAAATATTTGTCTGGTCAGTGCTGTCCAAAGGTAGGGTGTGCTGCTTTGGAGGTTGTGAGGCTTTTGTGAAGAGCTTGATAACACTCTGTGAGGATCACCAGCCATGCGGCTCAAGGTTCCTCATTGCCTGTGTGTCCTTCCCTTTTGGTATGAAGAAAAGGAGGAGATCTTTGGTAGGAGGATCTAATATCTGGTACTATATGCAGCTGGAATCTTGCAATGTCCCTAGAGTTTTGAGGACCAGGTGCATAGAGATCTAAACACATCCTTTCCCTTCTTGTTCAGCTCAGTGGGGTGTCTGGTGGGCTCAGTTTGAGAAACAGAAAATGAAGGTGGGAAAAGTAAGGACTGCATACAGATAGTGGCTGAGTTGGCCTGGGAGGCAGGATCCTGGAATTTCCTCTTTATGGGCCTTAGTATCCCCATCCAGATGGAGATTGGTGTGGCCTGATGACACAAAGGGCCTTGCTAGCTTGTTTCAGAAGGTGCAACAGACTCGGCTCTCTACTGCCAGGGCTGATGGGGAGAGTGTAGTAGAGAGGGCAGGCCAGGCCCAGTTCTGACTGTTTGTTTTGTGGGCATATTGCTCTACCGCAGGTAGGAGACTGTGTTTCGATTTTTCAGCTACTTACACTGAGAGAACAGAACCTTCTAGCTCTGGGGACAGTGTAAGTTACGAGTAGGTTGGCTATATGAAATTTTGCATCTTTGTTAGAAGTTCCTGAAAGAATCTCTGGTCCAGGTGTGGCAACACATAACCATGTGCCTCCAAGCAGACTGTTTCTAAATCATCCAGCAAATTAGTAACAGAGGCAGGACCAGAGCCAAGAGTGCATATTCCTTTTGTGGGAGCACTGTCTTCCAAGTAATTGGAGCACTCTGAATTTCTCTGAGGTCAAAGCCTTCAGGTGCACAATGATTATATATTGTAGTTTGTCTCCAAGTTCTGAACTCCTGTTTGATGTTGTTTAGGAGACTGGAAAGAAAGATATGCCAATAAAATCCTACTGACGACAGGAGAGAGTTAGGGAGAAAAAGACACGGTGAGAGGTAGCTGAAAGAACACTGGCCTAGAAGCTCAGGATTATGGCAACCTTAAAACCGGACACTGACTTGAGATTCCATAATGTTTGATTGAAAGGGCCATCAGAGGCCGTGTTAACAGATAGCTCCGCTTTATGAATTGGAAGACTGAACCCAGAGAGGGTCTGTCCCAAGGTCCCCTAGTGAGTAAGTGGCAGAGCTGGGTGCAGAGCACGAGGCTGCAGATTCCTAGTCCAGCGATCTGTTTCTGTCTTTCAGTTTTCCCATGGAGCAGGGAGGGTTAAGTACAAGAAGTGGGCACAGAGTCACAGCAGACACGGAAACCGAGACCTGTCAAAACAGCTGGAGGTGCTGAGAAAACAAGCAGTAATGAGCCCTCCTGGTTCTGCCTTGTGGGAGAATGCCAGCAGATGACCCAGGCATGCGTGCAGAAAGCTGCCAAGTCACAAGTCAGGGCAATCAACCCTCATAAAGATGCATCAATGCTTAGGGTAGCTCGACTGTGGCGTAAGAAACCACAGGGATCATGCCAGCCAGATGGCAGGTGAGCTGAGTGTCACGTGCCTCCCAGCTCTACAGTACCTTCCCTGCAAAGACAAGGTAGGCACGAAGCATCATAAAAATGATCACATGGATTCGGGACGAGACTTTTAGCTTTGGACCCATCACTCCTCCTCACTGCACCACTGATGCGAGGGGAGCAATAATCAGCAAGATGTGCCCTTCGGTAATGATGCACTGAGACTGTGCATGTCAAGTAACCAGTGCAGCGCAAGGCGAGAAACCCTGCAAAAGGTAGTTTCTTTCTCCTCGAGGCTTCTTTTTGTCACTGCTACAATGGCTCAGCTTAGCAATAGCATTTAGCAAAATGAATTGGCTAATGAAATGCTCATTACGATGAAACTCCTGACTTTATCTGATGGATTGGGGTCTCTCAATTACGCACCTGAGTGCTTGAGCCCATCCAATGCTCTTAGGAAAGTGTGCGGAATCCTCCTTTCATCTGTTGAAAATGTTTTAATCTTTTTAAGAAAAAGAGGGATTATTTTAATGACTCTGCTTTTTTGTTTCAACTTTCTTGGAGAACACACGAGAGAGTCCCAACAGTGACATCTAGAGGAATCACTCTGTTCTCAGTAGAAGTTGGGATCAATATGAATCCTTAATCTAAGGGTCATCTCAAAGGGCTGCAGCTTGACTAATTCCTTGATACCCCCAGGCCAACTACCGATGGAGAAATGAACTGCAGGAAGAGCCATTGGTTAAACCAAGGAGAACACGATGGCCGTAGATTTACACCAGCGTTTGGGAATTGCCCATTCTAGTAGCCTTCATATGAAGCACATGGAAAATGATTCATAAATATAAACTCAGATTAAGTTGAAATTCATTTAAATCTCCTGAAGTTTTTTTTTTTTTTGAGGTTTGGGAACCTTTACAGTCCTGTTGTAGTATATAAGATAAAATTATCTGACTTTAGGGATGTTTCTTTGGAATACCTTTATACTGAAAGTGGGTTGAATTGACATGATTTGGAGTGTTTAAAAAGAAACTCTGAAGTATTTAAACGTAAGAGTGATTCTGGAGTTACATAGTAAAGCTACAAACATTTTTAACAACTTTACAAACTCCCCTTTGCAACACAGAAGTATGTCAGCTCTCAGTAAGAACAATAATAACCCCTACATCCAGGACTGGCAGGAGGGCTACATGAAATAATACATAACAGTGAGTTGGTGTCTACTGGTAATGGTTGGGTAGTTCAGAGTCTGTGCTGCTTGGCTTGCAGCAATTCAAGGCAACATATGTTGTGTCCAGAGAGCCCAGAAGAAATACATAGTGAATCCAGTTTGAAGAGTATTTCTCCTTTGCATCCTTCCCTCCCTTCCCCAAAGTCTCTGAATTGTGCAGAACTATGAAATTTCCTCTGGATTCAGACTTGTGATTTGTATGTACTAAATGTATGTGTAAATTTTCATATGTGCCTCAGTGATCCATTTTTTTCCTTTTCATCTTCCTTTTCCCACTCCTTCCCGAAATCTTCTTTTCTCCTCCTCTCCTTTTGGGTGTGTGGATTAGGCTTTAGAACTCTGGATGACCTCTTGGGGACCCAATCAAACTTTATTTTGAGTGGCTCATTTCCTACTTATTTCCTGTAGAGAGAGTCCTGATTTCTATTAACCCTGCCTTGAGAAAAAGACAGTGAGTTTTAAGAGCAGGTAGAGTGAGTTTAGCATGAATGAAGCAGCAGGTAGTGGCCTGTAACTGTCTGAAAAGCAATTTACCCCCTGAGAAGGAGCATTCCTTATTGTGTAAAAGGAAGAAAAAAAGAAAAAGGAAAGAAAAGGAAAAATTCAAGATTTAACAAAATTGGGGAATTGGGCATTCTAGATGCAGGTCTGTTCATCTTGTAGAAGTGAGATCTGCTTGGTAGTGCTTAGTCTTTCTAGGGGAAGCTGCTAGGAAGAAGAGTGGTGGAGTGGCTCTTCCCCCTTGTCTCTTTTGCCCTGATAGTGGTGCCCTGGAAGGGCTGCTACCACCTGGATTTGGCAACAGAGCATCAGGAATAGCTCTGTAATGAGGAGGAGGAGCCAGTCTCTTAGTCCAGATTCACAACCTTCAGTGGGGCAGCTTATATTGATTTTCTGAGGTGGTTCTTCGGAGAGCCAACCTCACCTGGTCACCTTTAATGCCTACATTTTCTTTTTAATAGAGACAGGGGTGAGGAGTGTGCACTCCCAAACCATGTAAAAATTGTAAATGTTAGAACAGTCAGATGGTTAAAGAATCCTAAGATATTTGTTTGATCCATGGAATATTGCACGCAAACCAACGTCCATCCTGCGATCAGTCCTCTGGTTCACTCTCTTCCCTAACAGTTCAGAAATAGGAATCCCAAGTCTCCAAGAGGAACAGTAAGTTGCTTGAAGTTTTAGGACTGGACTGTAGGTAGACAGAATTCTAATTCAGTTCTCTGCACTTGATCCCCCATCGTCAGCTGGTGACGAAATTCAGGCAAGTGTTGGGGACACCTTGAAATGATCTTCAGCACCCTCCTGTGGTCTATGTTCCAATTTCCTTAGTGTCTCCCAGAAACTGACTGTTAGAGGCCAAATAACATTTTCTTGGTAGACAAATCTCTTCCAACTGACACTTGACCCTCCCTGAAACCCACATGTGGTAGCTACCTTGGCCCTTTCTGCCTCAGAGCAAGATAACAGGCTGTTTCAGAGACATGGAGACAGAGAGTAGGGAGCTGGCATGGAGGAGTGTGAGAGTGTAGGCAGGGCATCCACACTTGGAGAGCAGTAGGGTCACTGGAGGGAAGTGATTCACAGTCTAATCCTTGGTTAAACAAAAGGACTTGAAGGCAGATTAGACTGGATTTGAGGCCCTGCTTCACTCTTGACTGGCTGTGAAACCTTAGACAAGTCAGTAAGCTGCTCTGTGTTCCTGTTTTCTTACAGATAAAATAGGGCTCATAATGATCCTTGGACTTGATGTGAGGCCGGATGAGCACATCACAAAGTACTCAGTTTTTGGTAGATTATAGATGCCTATTAATGTCATTATTTTACCCTGCCAGGTCCTCATATATACGCAATGGCTGAAGAGGGGGATACAAGGAAGCTGTCTTAAAAATTCCTTATAGAATTCAACTAGTGCCAGTCAAAGCTACTGGTTGGTAGGTAGTATGTTATGAAAAGATCCGAGGAATATTGGGATGGTTGAAGATGAAACCAAAGGCACAAAATCATTCTGCAAAATAAAGTTAGTAGAGTTTAAATTTCTGCAGATTTTTTCAGGGCAAGTAGAGGTGGCTGGAAATAGGGAGAAGGATTTAAATGCAGATAGGAGGGTGAGTGAGTTTTCTCGTGTAGCAGAAGGCTGAGAGCCAGGGAAAAGCTGTCTTTTCAGAAACTACCAGTGGTTGGAATAGCTGAGGCCTTCCTTTCAAGAACAGAGGGATCTCATATTCAATTCTACATCATTGTTTGCTGGACTACACTGTAGCGGACATGCTGCCCTAGCAGCTTGCTGCATATCCTAAATTCTTCTGTAGATGTTTCTAGAAACAAATGCGAGGTCCTGTTGAAATTCAGGGAGTTCAAGGCAAAGGTGGCTGTGTTCTTTGATTTGGACAAATAAACAAATTTGGACATACTAAGGGCACGTGGGAGCTTCTAAATGTGATGGGAGCATAGGACTAGAATAAGTGCTGAGGAGATGCATGAGCCATGTTGTCCTCACACTACCTTCATTGGTTTCAGGCTGTATATGGTGTGAGGTAGGGTCATTTTATTTGGATATGAAGCAGTAGCTTGGAACCTATGTCTCAAGGATACAGGCTCCAAGAGGTGGCAGATGTCCTACGAGGATGTCCCCATGGTGACTTCTAAGTAAGAGAGTAAGACTCAGAGAGGAGAAGGGCTTGGAGAAAAGTTCTCATCCCAACTCTGGTTCTAATCCACAGTTCCAGCCATTCCCCCAGAAGGGTCTGTGACTCCTGAGCCCAGTGGAATGAGTGTGAGATGGCAGTTGGCTGGATGCTTTTATGGCCAGGAACTGGTGGCTTGCGTTAGGACTTGTTATTAAAATAGACATAGTTTTCTGTGGTTTCCCTGAAGCTAAGTGTATCCTGTGTTCAGTTACTTTCACATGTGTGCAGGGCTCTGCATCCCAGGCTCAGGCCGATGTTGGTTTCCTGCTGATAATGGATGGTTTCCAGTCGCTGCTGCAACACACAGCTCCCTGGAAGGTTCTGCTCTTGTGTTCTCCAGGGACAGCCTCTTGCTGCTTCCGGAGCCTCCTTCAAAGAATTTCTGGAAGGTGGGTCTCCTCTGCCTGGAACATTTGCAGTGGCTTTTTCTCCAAAAGGAACAATTTGCTGCTTGTGCTGATTTAAGATCTGCTCATTGTGGAATGGGGCTGGGGCTTCAGATTCCCTCAGGATTGTTATTAGATTGTTTTCTTCTATCTTTACGTATCAGACAAAATTATGCTCTCAGAAAGCATCAACTCTGGACAGACTCTTCCGGTTTATTTAGTACATTGTAGTTGAGTTACAGATGAAATTCAGAGAAGAAAAGACTTGCCCAAAGAAACCAGTTCTGTAGCCCAGGTCTTGCCTTAAAGTAATATTCCTTCCACCTCACCCTACAGTATCCATAGCTTGCTAGCTGAGGAAAGTGTAGCGGGAGAAGGACCAGGCTATACACAGCAGGACACTGGCATCTCACAGTTTAATCACATCATGCATGGGGCATTGGGAGGTGCCCTGGATGCTCATCCTTGCTTGGTCATTGACTCCTTGTGAGAACTCAGACAAGGCATCCTGATTCCCCGAGTCTCAGTTTCTTCTCTGAAAATGATGACACTAAGAGAATAATAATTCCCACATTGTTTGCTTTTGAGGTTGGGGCTGAAGTATGGAACACCCTTTAACAAAAGTTTCACAGCCCTCTTGGGGAGTTTTATTAGCATTCTAAAATATCTGATTGCAGAAACATTGAATTGTAAATTGAGGTTGGTTTGGGTTGATGCTCCTATGTTCCTACCTATGGGCCAGCGAAGATGGGACCTGGTAAGTGATCTAATCCACAGTGTCCAATTTTTGATATTTCGTGAATCAAAGAACTTTTCCCTAAAATGAAAATTCAAGAACCAATGTGGAGCAGGCAGCTTTTTATTTTGCCTGTTGTGGTCATTAATATAAAACTAAAACATGAACAGAAAGCAAATCAGTGTAACTCCCATTCGCATCAACTTCTTACTGTAAGAGAACATTTCACCAAAGAACTCAGGAAGGACATACTCTCAGAGGCAGAGTGCTCCGACAGTAAAGGCAACTGACCATATGAACAAGGCCTAACTTATCCTTTCTCCCATTCCACTGTGAACCAATGAAAACTTTATTATGTGATTGAGGGGCTCCATAGGTGAGGAACTGAGATTCAGAATGGCTAAGTGCCTGTTGCCTAATCACAGTGACCCATGACCTTGAGATCATGACCCTGTTCAAGATTGCTTCTTTTTCTTTAGCAAAATGAAAGGTCCTGTCTTATTGAGAAACTTCAGGTAGATGTGATAATGGAAGGATGGGAGTAGCGGGTGGGGGAATTTTATTTACACAGTGCATTTTGTTCTTTGCAAAGCACTACAGGAATGTGTGTGACAATGTAGTGCAGGCCTCTGACTCCAAACCCTGTCCTGTTTCCACTACAGAGATTAGCAAACTCCGATCCACAGGTCAAAGCCAACTCACCACAACTCATTCTGTAAATGAATGAAGTTTTACGGGAATGCAGCTATGCCTGCTCATCTGTGTGTAGTCTGGTTGCTTTATCACTGTGACAGCAGAGGTGACTAAATGCAGCAGCGACATCAAGGCTCACAAAGTCTAAAATATTTACTGTCTGGAGCTGTAAACAAGAAGTTTGCTTAGTTTTGAATTTTACTTTGCTCTTGTTTTACAGTAATGTGATTGTCTACATAGGCATTATGGGAAACGAGGTCACATGCTAATTAATTTAAACCAACATTGAGACGTTGTTTACAAAGTTCTGATATTTTTACTGCTCTGAAAGACCCAGAATGCTTGCTGCTGGGGTTCTTGACCTGAGTTTCTAAGTCTCTGGTTGACAGAAGGAAATACATGATCGAGAGTATTCTAAAGGAAATTCCAAGTATGATGGTGTCTGTGTGAGATGTGCCAGATCTTGGTTCTTAGGATGTCTCGTTGCTCCCACCCCGGTATCTGTGACAGTCACCTGCCTTATTTTCTTTTTCCCTCTGAGCTGTCTGGTTGTTCAGCTGTGCTTGCTGTACAGGTTCTAAAGGTTATAGGACTGAGATGAGTAGATAATGTCATAATGTTATTAGGTGGAAAAGAATGGCTTTAGAGATGAAGACCTCAGGGTTTAGTGCTATACTACCTTGGGCAAGACACCTCACTTTCCCTCTCTGGGTTTTATTTTTCCTCCTCTAATGATAAAAGTATTAATCAGAAGACTTTTACTTTTTCACCTTCCATATTAACTGAACTCTCCTTATCACACTTCTGGGGCTAGTAGAGACAAGATAGAATTAACAATTTCAGTGATTGGAAAGACGAGGAGTAAGTCTGCTTTCAAAAGTCCTCAAGTTCATTTTGCCTCTTGGCTTTTACCACTTATTTAATGACTTTCACTAGCTGAGTGCTATGCCAAGCAATTTATAGACAGGATCTGATTGATTTTTCCAGTACGTTAATGAGGTGAGTACTATTATTCACATTTAAGAGCTCAGAAGTTGAGGTTCCTAGGTGGAAAGTTGAGAAAAGACTAATACATACATTTGCCCAGTTTAGGGCTTTGAGCTCTCAATACAATACCGCTTTGTACTTCCATCACTGTCTACATCAAGGCCTAGGCTAGAGGTAGAGTGTCTATTAGTGGGGATGTTGAGGCAGGGTGGGAGTTTTGTGGGGACAGGAGTGTTGGTCAGGGGCTTCCCAGATAAATCAAGATGCATCAACTCTGCCCCAAGCAGCCCCCACCTGTCCCCCATCCCATTCCCGTTGGGCACAGTCACAGTGATTGGTAACAGGGTACCACATCTTTGACATCTCAAGTATGATTCACAGCACATTTATTACTAATTCCAAGATCTTACCTCCTTTATGGGGGGAGTTGCCAGGTGGGCTGGGAATGGAGTCCTGGAAGAAAAGAAGGAAAATAACAAGATGAGGATGACATTCAGTTAAAAAAAAAAAACTCATCTTTTTGCATTTCTATTTGGGTTGCAATTTAGAATTCACTCTCCATCTGACTCTTCACATTTAAAAATAAACTTACTGATATAGTTTACAACAGGGTCCCTACTCATTGTTTGGCAACCTAGCAGAAACACAAAACAAGGGTTAGTATCTACATGTCACGGGCAAGAGGCGAAGGGCTGAGCTAGATAAAATGGCTTGTCCAGAGCTACCCAGGGAATTTATGGAGCTCAGAGGCCATAGCTGGAACACTTACTTCCAGGTCTATTACTTGCCCCCTCCAGATGTGTTAGTTTCCTCCCCTTTAGTCAACGTAAGAACAATCAAGTGAATTGTATTAATACATGTGGGTTTTTTTCCATGTTTGATTCATCTGCAAAAGTATGTTGTAAACATCCCTGGAAGGTACATTTCTAGCTCTCCTGTGGTTGGAAATTCTGAATTAACTGAGTGTTTATATGCCCAGAATTGTGAAGGTATCATACATAAACTGAATTATTGCCCTTCATGGATTTTTTACACATTTATGTCTAAACATAACATGTAAATATTTATAAGTATATAACATAAATAAATGCAAATATATTATTTATTTATATATTCATATTACATTTTTCTATGATGAACATAAGCATATAAATTTTTATAGAAATAAGTAAGAGGTTGAGTGAAACATTGTTGAAGGAGGGAGTCTTGGACTGGAGAGGATTAAAGGAAGTCTGGTTCAACTGCTCTGGGCAAGTAACCCACGGAACTGAAGGGACCCAGATCTCCTTCTCCAATAAATCCCTCCAAGACTAACTATCCTCTCTTCTCCCTCGTCTTTCTTCATGTGTCAGCATGGATTCACCCTAAAATGTCCCACCTGGAAGGAATGAAGTATCTTATTCATCTTTTGGCCTGCAGAAATTGAAATCTCCTGCAATGCCTTGAATTAACACGTTATTATCAAACATGTAGAGAGAGTTTTTGCCTGGAGAAACACAACTTCCCAATCTCTACCAAAGGTCACTTGAAGGCAAAGCCTGGGTACCATGCTGATCTGGAAATGGGGAAGTCAGTTTAAACTTTTTAGTCTCCATTTCTCACTGGGATACAGGTCACTTTGGTCTAGAAAGTCCTTTCTCCTCTGCTGAACTAATCTATGATTTTATTGCCTTAGTTGAAAGTTCTTAACCTAGCTTGACAGTGCTTTACCTTTGCGGTCATTTAAATACACATGCTGTTTGTAGGAAAACCTGACATCACAAAATTCCCCTATGTGTGGCTTCTGTGAACAACAATCAGCATTTCAAAATTTAATAAGCAACTAATTCACTGCCAAGCATGACTGTCAATTAGTGGGATGTGCAATTGCACAAAGAAAAACATTTACATTTCAATGTGATGCTAAAATCTTAGAATCCATCAGCAGCAGCCCAGGGTCTATCCAGAGACAGAGGACAGAATAGCAAGACCAGTAGAGCCATCCCAGCAGAGGACATACTAGAGAATCATTCATCCAACACACACTGAATGAGTGTCTGTTCTGTGTTAGGTGCTGTGCTACTCATCGAAAGGTATGCTATCAATGGAGTTATCAAAGAGGTCACTTAAAAAAAGACAAACATAAAATTAGAATAACAGGTTGTGCCAAGAACTGTAAAAGGATGAGTGCTCTAAAATAGTGCTTCTCAGACTCTATTGTGGGCATAAATCACCCGGGGGCCTTATTAAAATGCCAATTCTGATGCAGCAGGGTTGGGTAGAGCTTGGGATTCTGTATTCCTGATCACCACCTAGCTGATGCCAATATCCTGGTCCAGAGAGAGCATCTGGAGCAGCAGGGCTGTATGAAGTAATAGTGGGGAGAAAGATCTAATTTGTATGGGGCCAGGGACAGCCTAGCTTCTCCCTCATTCGAGTGCTTCCTGGCTTCTAAACATCAGACAAGGTGATGTTAAACCCAAAGCATATCAATGTGACAGAGAATCCTGGTGCTTAAACTTTCACCCAGGGCCCAGGAATTGCTGGCCAAAATGTGTCTGTTCCCGTTTTGAGGAGCACAAGTACTTTACAACTTTTTCTGGCTACCAACGGTACCCAAGGTTAGATCCAGCAAGCTAATTTTATAGGGGGAGGAAACCAACACACTCACAAGTTAGTAGGAGAACCTGGACTAAAATTTTCCAGTGCACTTTCCTCTGTCCCACGATGGAGGCTGGTTTCAGAAATCAAGGGTGGAAAAGCATATTCCTCTCTCCTTTTCCCTTCCCTATGCAGTCCTTGCACTTAAGAGTGGAGAAACAGGGTCTAAAGACCTGCCTGTTAAAATTTATTGAAGGCTCCTTGTGACCCAGGACCAGACTGAGTGCTATCTATCAACTTTTCTCTGGCACAATGTCCCCGGTTTTGGAATTCTGCCCCAAATCTCACCTGGGCATTTGGACTGTGGCCGAGGAAGTATGAACCATTTTGCTTTGTGGCTTGGCTTTGAGTACAATAGTACACAGATTTGACTCAGATGTAAATAAACAGACCCTCCAAGGCTGTCATTCTCAGTTCCATTAAGTAGCTCAGAAAACTCCATCTCCATGGTTACCAAACCCGATAAACTTCCTTAAGCACACTTCCTTAATATGTGGTACCTACTGATATCTGATAGGTATCCCAACAATGCTGAAGTTCTTTCTGTGTATGGAGGGAAGAATGGTCATATTTGGTCTGTTTATCCCCACCCCAATCATCTTCTCTGAGTAGAACTGTTTTCTCTTTGCCTTAATCACTGAGATGAGAGGGCCAGCAATCCTTCCCTCCACTGGGTTGTTGCAGACATAATGAGATACGGCATAAAAAGTGGTAGCGGTTGCTTGAAAATGAGACTGTCTTGATTGTTATGATGTGTTTAATCTGTCCCAATACCTTGAAAGACCTATTTCTTTTCACAGAGCAATGATGTGCAGGTGCAACCGGCTGCCAAATTTGCTTTTGATGCAAATGTCCTCTGAGACTGGAAATGACCAAAGGGAGCTAACGTCTGGAATATGCCATGGGGAGTTTCAGATCCCCTTCTCCTGTGTCCTCATATTGTCTTGCAAGATGGGTTCTGGCTCATGGTCCATGGAATTTCTATTATTTTCAAGCTAACATGATTAAACTTTTTTTTAAAAAAAATTTTAAATTTTGATTAGTACATGTTTGCAGCACATTATGATTGCATTCATTCCAGGGGATTGGTGCATGCATGGAACATATTGTAATTTTCTTTACTTCTCCTTCCCCTTCCCCCTTTCATTCTCCCTCCCTCCACCTCTTGGTTCCCTCCCCATTTACAAAAGATTATTAAAGGTAATGAGGGTTACTCACTGAGATAGCTTTTTATAAACATTATCTTATTTGACGTTTACCTTGACTCCGGGAGTTAGGAACTAAGATTTAAAGAAGTGGAGTGATGATTGCAAAGGCTTCCATGGGTGATAGATAGCAGACAATAGACACAAACTCAGGTACAGTGGCGCCGAAAGCAATATTCTTCAATGCTCTGCCTTGTTTTCTCTCTAGATCTGATAGGATAAAGCTGGGCATCCAGTGAAGAGAGGTTATAGAAAATTCCCAGCAAAAAAGACTGATTTTTGTGGGATCCCATGGTTTGACATGGTCTGTGAAAGTAGGAATGGGGTAAGTGACTAAAAGCAGTGCTTCTCCTACTTTCAAGGCCTTCCTAGCATTTGGAGAATCCTAATGTAATGCAGATTCTGACTCAGTGGGCCTAATATGGAATCTTAGACCTTGGTTCTAGTTAGCTTCTAGCTAAGCCAATGTTGCTAGGCGATGGACCACATGAAATAGAAAGTGCTTGGAGACACTACCTAACAGGCAACTAGGACACTTGTGGTCTTCGTCGTAGGAGGTTGAATGTGAATTTGGGCTCTGATACGGAATTAGAAACTCCCCATGGTCTGAAAATCCAGTTGTCTCATTCTTGCTGTCTCTTTTCTCAATCTCAATGCTTTTTTTTTTCCATTTAGCTCCACTTCCTGCCACACCCCTGTCTAGTCAGATGGACACTCACTCTGCCCCCACCAATCCTCTCTTCACATGTGGGTTGCCATCCTCTGGGCTGTGCTTCTGCTCCTTCTGTTCACTCTTCTGTCCCATCTGGATCAGCCTGCCGCACCTCAACCTGCTCTCATCCTATCAAGAGAGAGCTCTTTATGCTCATAAGTGTGGAAAGAGTGACAGAATGAGGCCATCACCATCTTCAGCCCTCAACACGTGAAGTGAGGTAGACATGGGCTTTCCAGAAATGTCAAAACCGCCTAGGGGAGCACACTTGTGACTTCAAAGTACCTCACAGATTACTCTGTAATGAGGAAGAATAAGCATATATTGCAAAAGACATATTGGTGGCTACACCTTAATTAAGTGACTAAACATAATCACCAAAAATGGGCCAACCTGACATAAGCTTTGTTACAATAAGAAGAATATAACATTACCTAGACACTGTCCTTGTTAAAAATGTTTCAGAATCAAATGCTAAGACAATTCCAAAATGTGAACTCTTCTTCAACAGGATTGCCTTGAACCTTTCAAAAAAAGTCAGTGTCATGAAGAAGAAATAACAAAGGGTAGGGGAGATTGTTAGATCAGTGCTTCTCCAACTTCATTATTCCTGCAGAACACGTGGGAAGTTTGCAAAATGCTGACTTGGATTCAGTGGCTGGAGAGTGGAGCCAGAGATTCTGGGTTTCTAGTGAGCGCCAAGGAACACTCATTAAATAGTGACATGCTAGATTAAGATAGACATAATCCTTAGGCATAGTCGAGTGTGTAACCCTAGACTGAAGTCTAGATACCTAATAAATATAAAACAAAACAGCTATAGAAGACATTTTTGGACAAGTGGAGAACTTGAAATATGGATCATATATTATTGTTCTTATTAGGTGACAGAACTGAATTAACACAGACTCTCTTGGCTGTGGTAAAGGCATTGTACTAAGTAGGAGATGGGTGCTGAAGTACTTGCATCTGCAAGGTTACACTGTCTGCAGATTACTTTTGCATGCTTATGCGGGGAATACAACTGTGGCAACATATGGACTCTTGCCAATCTAGTGAAAAGGTATAAAATTGCTTCCCATTCTATTTGTGTATATTTTTAAAACAAACTTTGGGCATACGACACGATCTTACTAACCCTTGCAGGCTTAGTTTTCATTCTAGTTCTTCCACAAATGTCTCCATACACCCAAGCAGAAATTGCCCTGCTCTCCAAGGTGTGTGGCATTCTGCCTGGAATTTGGACTCCTGGGCTTCCTTTCCTCAGTTTAGCAGAGCTCCCAGGATCCTGCTCTGCCCGTGTCGTCATCCTCCCACAGCGAGGTCCAGGGCTTGCTCTTGAAAACATTCTTAGAAGATTTAAGAAAAGTTGTTAGATGGAATTAATGTCAGATGGAAGAGAGTTAATTAGGTAGAAGGAAGCCTCATAGAGTGCATCAGGTCACCTCTGTGTTGCATCTGAGAACAAATAGCCCAGAAGATTCTGCTACCACTGCTGACAATCACTCCCCTCAGAGACACTGCTGGTGCTAGGTAGACGGTGCTGTGGGAATGGTTTTTCTCTTCTCCTCTTCTCTTCTCTTCCCTTCTCTTCTCTTCTCTTCTCTTCTCTTCTCTTCTCTTCTCTTCTCTTCTCTTCTCTTCTCTTCCCTTCCCTTCCCTTCTCTTCTCTTCTTCTCTTTTCTTTTTTCTTCTCTTCTCTTTTCTTCTTTCTTTCTTCCTTTTTAAAATCATTCTCTTTGTTTACAAAGAGAAAAGAGGCAGGCAGCTGCTTTCTCTTTGTTTTTCTAGAAATGTCTACAGTGCTTGGGAATGGAACAATCCCGAGCTCTTGCTCTGACCTTTTGGAACGTGACTGTACTGTCTCTCCTGGGCTGGCTAAGAGTAGGCACCTACTTTAGGAAACAAGTGGTCTCTAAGTCCCCTTGAAATGTAAGTACCTATCTCTGGTACAACCCAGGAGCCTGTCTCATTGTATATTCCTTCTTACAAGGAAGGAAATGACAGAAGCTGGATTTTTTCTTTTGCTTTTGCTCACATTCTTGTGAGATCCTACCTGGACTCTGTAGTCTTTCCCAAGCTGCCTGGTTGCTGGCATTTGTGTGCTGTCTCAGTAATAAATAAATTTACTTTCTTTCCATATTTATGTGACAGTGTGTCGCTTCGTGGCAGGATTTTAGTTCCTCAAGGGGACACTGCTAGAATCTCTTTGAAGGCTGATTAAAAACAATAAACATTCTAATTCCACTTCTAGGAATTTATCTTATAGATATACTTGGAGAGGCACCCAGAGGGCAAAAATCCTAGAGAAAAACAAAAGTAACTCTCACTAGGCACACATTTAATAGATTTTGAATTATTGGTACAATAGAATATTATGTGGCCCTACAGCAATGTTAAATGGACATCTACAAATTGACATGGAAAGATCTTTGAGACATACAGAACAAGTAAACAAAGCAAGGTACAAAACGAGGGGTTCATTGGAATGACACTTGTACTATGTATTTGTAGATGCTCAGATTTAAGGAAGGACATATGAGAACCTGTTGGTGGTGGTTATTTCAACACAAAGGGATAGGTAGTTGGATGGGGAGAACGTGAGAGACTTACTTTTTTCCCTTTATCCTTATTTACTCATTACTTTTCTTAATGTAAATTTAACATTGGATGAAAACATACAGATTTAAAAACACATAAAAGTACAACTGCCACAAAGACTTTAAGTATCTCACCAAAAGTAAGCTCCCTAAACAATGCAAAAGCAGGAATTTTTTGGTTTTCTTGGTTATGTACCCAATGCTTAGAACAATGTTCTGTCTAAAGTAGTTCTTCAATAAATATTTGAGATTGAAACCTAAATTCATCCTTTGTCTCTCCCATGGAGTTTGACCTCAGAGTTATTTGATCTTTAAACTAAACCCCAAGGCAATCTTTTGATGACCCTGTACACTCTACACCATTTCTCCTCCAGTCCTTTGTGTTAGCAGGCTTGCCGGGGCTCTGACCTCCCTTTCCCATTCATTTGAAAGTTCACGTTTCTCAAACCAACCTGAGAAACTCCAATCTCTAGTGGGTTTTTAAAACTGCTGGAGAAATACACTGTCTCCCAATCTTATGATCTTATGTAGCTCTATATGCCTATCTTGTGTTGCTTATTATTATTATTATTATTATTATTATTATTTTGGATCATGGGGGTGCTGTGGACATGGATGGATTCACCCATGGAAGAGGGGCCCAGGTGGAGGATGTGGGTCATCAGGGAGTCTTTGGAGGGTTCATCTCCTTCCCTGGTTCCTCCCTTTTCTCTCCTTCCCCCTGCCATGGGGTGAATAGCAACTCCAGAAGGAGACACCAGCACCCCAAAATCCTGTGTCACTTATTATATGCTATGATTTAGCTATTTAAAATTTTGTCTATAGATATGACCTTTCACCAAGAACTGTAGGACTTCTTATAACAATAAAAGCATCCTCATGGTTTGCCACGCCTGTCTGTGGTACACCCCAAAGGAGCACCCTTAACTCTGCCTAGTTTTAATCAGGGGATGTGAGCTTAAGCACCTTGAGTTTCTCCCATGTGTTTCTCTTCCAGAAGTCCTGGTGAATCTCTTTGCTGTCCAAGTTCTACATGCCTTAAGGCCAGTCTATACTCCTTATCAGATACTTTCTTGACAACTCAGGCTTAGGTATTACATGTTCCTAATCCAGAACACAGTTAATGTCATATAATTTTTTTAAAGTACATGTAAAGTATTTGACACATAATATTACAACTACTCCTAATATTAAAAGTCATAGATTTAGAACAAGTAACTGAGATTTCATGAGTTAAAATCCCAGCACAGCCAGGTAGGGTGGTACACGCCTAAAATACCAACACTCTGGAAGGTGGAGGTAAGAGGGTTAGAAGTTTAAGACCAGACAGTGGCAAGTTCAAAATTTAAAAAAAGAACTCAATGCTCAGTCACACACATACACATGAAAGAGAAAGAAAAAGAAATGACAGCACCTCAAATCCTAGAATCAGACTGTGATGTGCATGTTTTTGTATTCAAGCATGAAGAGTAAGTCAAGGAAACAGATTCACAAGAAAGTAAATCTTTCAAGAGAAGATTTGGAACAGATTTTCTTGGTACTTCTGGGGCCATCTATACCAGCAAAGGGAATAGTATTCTCATGAAGCAAACCAACCATCTTGACACTAACACTTTCTTAGAGTGGCCTAGTTCAAGCCTGTTCCCACTTTGTTCCTCATTTTCTGTATTTATAAAAATAAGGCAGAAAAACCGGGTGTGGTGGCTCACACCTTTAATCCAGACTTGGGAGGCTGAGGTAGGAGGAGCATTGTGAATTTGAGGCCGGTTTGGACTACAATACGAGCACAAGGCCAGTCCGAGCTACATAGTGCAACCCTGCCTCAAAAAACTAGGGCCGGGAGTTTGGCTCAGTGGCTTAAGTGCCTGTCTGGCAGGTGTGAGGTTGTGAGTTTGATCCCTGGTGCCACCAAAAGAAAAAAAGGCAGAAAGATCCACTCTAGTTCTTTCACAGAAGAAATCAATTTGACTCCAAATTTGATTTGAATGGGGACTACTTTGGAGTTCTGTCTTGCTCATCACCATTCTTTCCTACCACCACCTCGATTCCTCATCACATCCAGAAGTTCTCTCAGCCTCCTTCACCTAAAGGACTCCTTCAAAGTCACTTCAATTCCTTTTCCCTGGCTAACACACTTCTGCTTCATACCGAATTCTAGTCACAGCAATTATAGTCTGTACCGAAGGAAAGGTGTCCTAGGGTATTTCTAGAGCATCATTTGTATTACATGGAGATGAGCCCATTGAAAGATGAGTTCTACAAATTCCTCCATCCAAACTGAATGTTCTTAACCCCCTCCCTTTCTTTTTACTTACATGGAGATATGAGTTTTAAAGCTTCATTTAAATTTCAAAGCTTGAAGACAATTGGGAAATAGATATCAAAGCCTTTTAACTCCCAGTTCTTTTCAAGAAGAGTTACAGAGCATTTGGCCTGAGACAACTGAAGAAAACCAAAGCAAATTCTACAGGATTATAACACCATGACAAGTGAGAGTCATAAACAGGAACACTCTCACTTTGGCAGGATGATATGTTTGGGTACAGTTTTTACATTATCCAGATTAGCAAAAACTTTACCAGAAAAATAATGAGCCATATATACTGTTGTGCAGTATTTCCTTATTAACATATACTGGATTCCCATATAATGGATTCCCTGTTAACACCAATCTTCTAAACTATGAAGAAACTTTCTCCTTCATCTCTTCTGGTTTCAGAAACAAATTTTAGCTGTTACTTCTAATAAAGTAAATCTCTCCACACAGTTCGACACTACACAACCTGTATCCCATGATTACTTAATATTCTGAGGTGTGTCGGAAGGAACAGGTGTCAAAAACGTTTCTATTCTCTGCCCCTCTGTTCTGTGTTTCTTGTGATGCCCTGAACTTTCCAGAGCAGTGGCTTGCGAGGAAGCTTTTGATTTGTTTTGTGGGTTTTAACACAGAAATACACAAAGCTCAGAAAAACCCCGGCCTTCTCTCTTGCTGTGTTTCCTGCCAGACATTACCTTCAGAAATTTAGTCCTTTGTTAAATACAAGCAAACACAACAGCATTAAAAAAAAAAAAAGTCTTGACAATGAGTTAGGCACCAGAAACCTTAGGAACATTGGACCGAAGCTACAAAACCCTGGAATCTCCTCTGAGGACCTTGAAGACGCAATACCAAGTTGTACAAACAAACTGTCTTGGTTCCCCAGTGCTTCCCTCCCTGGTACAATGTGTCTCTGGCTCAGCAGGATTTAAATTTGAATTTCTCAAGGTCAATAGCTTCCCCCCATTCTTTTGGCTCATGCAGGCTTGGAAAGTTTTGAAATGATGGTCCAATAATATTTCCCTCAAAAATCCAAATTATTTCAGGGAGCGAAGTTCCTGTTTCTTTTATTTATTTGCACTTTTACTTTCTGCTCCCAACTAACAGTGTATGCATTTGTTTCCCCGTGCCTTTTCTCTGGGGGAATGCAGAACCTAAATCAGAAAGGGGAACCAAGGCAGGTCAGTCCACTCACCGTTCTCTGAACCACCAGGACCATAATGGTTGCCACCGTGAAGACGAGACACAGAGCCAGTGCGGCGGTGGTGAAGTAGAAGTAGCTGCGGCTGGCGCCTCCCAAGTGGCTGGCCATGGAGCCAGTAGGTACATGCATGGCTGGGTCTGGGTAAGGGGTCCCGGGGCTGCGTGTGTGCTGCAGCCCTGGGTCCATTCTTTATATAGTCTTCCCTGCATCACACCTTATCTCTCCTCATCTTCAATTCTGGGCCCATCTCTGTTCCAAGAAGGATTTTCCCCCTGCATCCTGGATCATGTGACTTGGAAAAAAATCTTCATCGGCTGTCTGGCGGAGAAACTCTTCTCTGGGGGCGTAAGGCAACAGGCAGCGGCAGCAAGGGTGGGGGAGAGGTTCATTTTTCATCGCCTGGGATTATTTTGAGCGCAGAGAAACTGTAGCGAGAGAGAAGGTGGCTGATGTCAGAGGACGCGTAGAAAAATGACAGTTCCTCTGTGTGTGTGTGTGTGTGTGTGTGTGTATGTGTGTGTATGTGTGCGCGTGCGTGTGTAGAAAGTAACTTCTGTTTCTTGCAGACTCAGCCACAAACGCCTGGCTGCTGAAGAGACTGCATCGTCTTTGGAGAGGTCGGGGGCTCAGAAGACCTCACAGATGTAAACTGCTTGCTAGGTCCGGGAAAGCTGTTTTCCTTGGACGGCGGTAGAGTGACCAAGGGTTCAGTTTGTTCACCCTGGTGCCTTCTGAGAACTGGAAATGCCACCCACTCTCTGGGAAAGAAGAGCCCACACTTGTGGAGATTCATCCAAAGGGGAAAAAAGCTCATTCTTGGCAGCAGAAAAATTGAGGACAGGTTCAGAGATTCTGGGAGAGAACAGAAATCTGAAACATTTGAGTTTTTGAACAAAAACTCTTGCTGGGTATTTTGGGGTCTGTTAAACTGGCAAATGACCTTAGGACTTTCATAAAGCTGAAACAAGGGAAAGGAATTAGTGGGAAGAGGAGAGATGGAGTGCTGCGAAGTGGATAGAGGATGGGGGTGTCCTACGTAGTATACTGTGTGGGGCATGTATGTGGTGCAGGTGTTTGTGGGGGTGTGGTATGAGTGTGCGGTGTGTGTATGATCAGTAATAATTGAACCTCTGTTGGCTCAGGTACAGTCCTGGAAGTTTTACATATGGCCTTGCTTTTTCCCTCTGAACCAGATGGTATTTCTTCTTTGAAGATGACAAAATTAAGGCTTAGCAAATATGAAAACACTGTCGACAAGAGTTGCAAATATTAACGGGTGAGGGAACTTGACTGCATGCTTAAACCCACCTGGCCCCAAATCCCACACTAAATTGTTCAGACTTCTCTGCACTTGCTGGCTGAACAGTTGAGGTCCAGTGTCAGCCTTTCCCGTTTTTTCCCTTTTTCTCTGTGTCCTTGTCTCAGTCCTTGTGGACCTTCCTTTCTCTTTCTGCATTATAATCGTCATGAAAATCAGTCCAAATGATGTAAGATCACTTCTTGAATGGGAATAGACTTGGCAGATGGTGTCGGACAATTCCTGTTAAACATCCTAAGTAGTCCCCTGGGCTATGTCTGGAATTTTTATATAATAAATTGCCTAGGACACAGAATTGAGTCATATTTGTAGTTACTAATGATCTATGTGTCAGAATGACATTTAAAATATTAATCACTGCACAGCAGCTTCCTCCAGATGTGGCTTTTGGAAAACTTGATTTGTTGTCACCCTTAAGGCAGCCCTTCTGGGTTGCAACTGGTCCTTCTCTGCTCACTTTTTGCTGAGAGCCAGAACCCACTAAGGAAATGTCCCATGCCCAAAGCCAAGTTTTGTGTATTACCATTGCATCGTTGCATGAATCTCTTAACTTCTGAGTGTCTCCTGAGTTAGTTTCAGCTTAGGAATTGGTTGGGTATCCTTCCTTGTGAGTCTATGAAATCGTAAATCCTGATTTGATGAATTGATGAGTTGTTTTCATGGGCTTAATAGAGTAGTGGTCAGTATGTCCATTTTATAATCCAGGAAACTGAGGTCCCCCTGGTCCTGAGTTGAGCTTAGTTTTGGAAGACCCATATGTGCCCTTTCTCTTGGTCTGCTACTGGAGATGGGAATGAGACAGGCCAGTGTTTTGTAGGTGTGTAACTCATCTAGAGAGAAGGCTGTGTGCTCTGGTGGTATGGACCCTGAGTGGGTAGCAGGGCCTCTTGATCTACCCAAGGCTGCTGAGAACAGGCTGAACCCTTGGCCCTCTCTGTTGAGCCCCTTTGATCAGAGTGGAAAACTTCTGATTGTTGAATGGAAGCTGTGGGTGTTGAAAAATAAGAAGGCTTTGCTTGAAGTTCAGGTCTTCCTGAAGGGCCGCGGGGCTGAGAAGGGCGATGGAAAAAGTGTTTGTCTTACAGTTACTCGTTTTGCATACTGTACAATGTCCTGGGAGAGAAGGCTGACAAGGGGGAAAAATCACCCTTTGTTGTTATTCAGAACCTTTTGAACAGTTGAGATTTCTAGATCAGTCTCTAATATTTTTTGGTCCCAATTTCACTCTACTCACAAACCTTCAGTGGCTCCCTATTCCCTACCCCCCATATTATTCTAAACTCTCATATGCTTCCCAGCTGTTCCAGAACTGGCCAGCCAGCCTAGCAATCCACAACCTAACCTATATGCACACAGAAGGAACCTATACAGAGGTTCTTATTGAGCGATTTGCACATCCTTTCTGGAAACAAAACTCTGCAGGGAGTATAAAAATGTAAGAAAGCAGAACTGTTCTGGCTGTAGCAGGGGTGGAGCAGGAAAAAGGACTGAACCCAGCCTGGTCATTCACCCTTTTGAGGCCTGGAGTCTCTCCAAGATGAACACAATTTGGAAAGTTGTGAATTTTAGCCCAAATCCATCAGGTCTGAAATAAGGAAACAGAGACACAGAAATGGATGTGACCCAAAGGAGTTTATATTGGGAGCAATAGAGACAGGTTTGATAATCCCTTTGCTCACTCTCGGGCCTTCTTTGCTAACATTCCAGACCCACAAGGCCACCTTTCACGTTTTACTCACCTTCCCCTGCTCAGTCCTCCCAGACTTCTAAGCTAAGGTCAGCCTACATCACCTCCTCCAGGAAAACCTGCCCAGATCTTTCCAGTCCAGTGGAGCACTCAGAGAAACCTCTGTTTCTAATGCCACACAATCCAATGACCCAGTTATCTCTGTCTCAACATGTACCTGCCGAGTGTGAGAACACAGATGAATTTCACCTTCCCCATGACATTAAGATTTCCCCGGGGCAATCTGTACTTTCTCAGTTGTACACCCTACCTTGCCCACTGTGCCATACTTGGTACAAGGCTTATGCATGGTCAGCCCTCGTTTAACTCTTGTTATGGAAAGAGAAGTTGGCTGTTTTATTCATTATCTCATCTCTGAGACACAATACCAAATACCCATAATTTATAGGAGGAGAGGTGAATTTTGACTCCTATTTCAGTTCATGGTTCACCAGCTCCCAGGAAGAAACAGGATGGTGGAAGGGCCTGGCAGTGGAAAGCTGCTCACCTCATGGCAGTCAGGAAGCTGAAAGGAAGGAGAAAGTCTGGGGCAGAAGATAAGCTCTTCCAGGTCAAGCTTCAGTGACCCACCTCTTCTGAGTAGACCTTACTTCCTAACACTGAGCCAGCTGTAGAGCCTCCCTAATCCAATCACCTTCCACAAGCCTCATCTCTGAGCACAGAGGGATTTGGGGGGCCATTCAGATATGAATCATAACAGTGATTTATGCTAACTAATTGTGTGTTGATATTTTTGCCTCTCACTTCTCAGCTGTTTCACACTTCCCCATCCTTCCCCAGATGACTATCCAGCTGCTCATTCATCCTCTAAGTTCCAGAATGTCCCTGACAGATTGACCACCAGCCTCTTTCCAGGCTGTAATGAGCCGTTGAGATGTGACTCATGCAGCCAACACTCATCAGGCAAGCCAAATCTATCTTCCATGCAAGAGGAAATCCCACCTTGAAAAAAAAATGAAGAGGAATCAGCTGTAGCCTCCCTTTTCATTGTGTTCCCAAGTGAGATTCTTACTGCACAAGTCAGTAATTCCCAAAGTGTGGTCCCTGGCCCAGCAGCATTGGTGACATCATCCCCTGGAGATTTGGGAGAACTTAAAACCTTCCTAATTCCCCTGAATCAGATGCTCAGGCTGAGGCCCAGTAGTTTGTGCCTTACTAAGCACCCCAGTGAAGGAATTTGTGCTTTATCAAGCACTCCAGTAAATTATTAAACCATTTGAAAACATAGGCTATGAGAATAACCTTATAACTTTCAGAAAGAAGCTCTATAGGATCTTTTGATATAGACTCTGGCCTTTGGGCAGGTACAGCACTGTCCTCATGGTATAGGAGAGAAGAATAAGGCCCCGTAAAATCATTTCCTGGGGTAGTGTGGCTGGGTCATGTGGGTGTGAGCACTGGTTTTTCTGTATCTGGATTAAACCATCTTTCTAACTTCAGTTATGGCTGTAGGCTCTGACAATACTGCTGCTTATGTGGATGGGAATATATTTGGAATTAAATTGAACTATGCTTCTGCATCTAAATTTCATTTATAGTGATCACTATATGCTGTATAAAATATTTTTTTAAAAAGCATTGGTATATCTGAGAGGACAGACTCATCTGTGGTGTGTTCAAACAGCAAAACATGCAACTAAACTGGCCTTTGAGAAGGGAGGTTCCCTTAACTAAGAGCCCTCAGTTCGTCTGGGCTGTACTGATGAAACTGGATGTTGGAGTTGAGCCGCACTGACACTTCACTGAGAGTGGGGAAGGTTCGGAGCAGGGTCAGTGACCTACAGCCCACAGACCAGGCCTAGCAGTCACCTATTTTTTTAAAAATAATTCTTTATTGAAGTGCAGTCGTGAACATTTGTCTATGCCCTTTCTAGGGCAGAGGTGAGTAGTTGTAGCAGAGACTTTATGGCCCATAATGTTAAAAATATTTGCTATTACCTTTCTTACATAAGTTTGCTGATCCTTGATTTAAGAGTACTAAAATAAATTCAAGGTAAGATAATCAAAAGGATTTGAGGAAAATAACAGAAATGTGTCTCTTAAGACACCTGCATAAAATCTTCACTAATGTATACACTGCTGACTCATGCTTTCCTGTAAGAAAATTCTTTTGGGGATTCTCTAATTGGAGAAAAGTTATATGCACAGGATGGCACTAGGGTGAACACAGGTGGTGAAAGGGAGATGGGACAGAAGACTTCTGGGAGATATATATATATATATATATATATATATATATATTCTTTATTAAGATATGTGTGTTCATGCATGTGTACCTAAGTGTTTACTAGACTGCATGTAAACCTTTATTAATGCTTTCAGACAATTTAAAATAAGTGTCCAGATATAAGAACTGAAACCATTAATACAATGTAAAAATAGGATCCAAAACGTAAAGGTGGAGAGTAAACTGAGTGTATTAAGAAATCTTGGCAGATGCCAGTTTCAACAGCTAAGCATTACATGTACACCTATCAGCTTCTTGCTATTCAGGACAAGGAAAGAAATTCAGTAGATTGCATAACTCTGTTTGGTGGTAAAAAGCAGATGAACTCAAAAGGACAAATGGGTGTTTTGTTGATTGTATGAATATTTTGAAATACAACATATTTTGAAATCCAGGTCATTATAATCTATGAATTTAAATCATGCCATTGCAGAGAATTAGGGTAGGAGTCTGTCATAACAAGTAAAAATGCTGGACCATTTAGAAAGAAATGTAGTTTTGTGATTGCCAATTATACAGAAGTAATGGTAAAAATGGAAGACTAATGACAGTGAAATGTTAAAAAATATAACAATACTTTCCTGACTTCCAGGGGCTTGTAGCATAGTTGAGGAGGTAGAAAATCCAAATAGGGAGATGATGCTTAAGAACACCATTGTCATTCCAAAAGACATAAGGGTTTACTTTTTCTTTTCTTTTTTTTCTTTTTTTTTTTTTGGTAAAGCTGAAGAAAGAACCTTACATATTGATAAATAACAGATACAGCAAGACGTATTGTCCACTGGGTAACTGAGAAGTTCCTGTATGTGGGGCACTGATCACAATGAACCAGGCAAATATCATCCTTGCTTTCATGAAGCTTTCAATATGTGTGACAATATGGCCAGTTAAGTAAGTAATGGTGTAGCACCATTGATACTATAACAGATGATGCAGTGTTATGTACATATAGTAGGGAAACTCATGCTGATCTGTCAGTCACTAGGAGGTTTCCTGAGGTCAATTGTTTGACCTCTATACTTGTGCAGCAAGGGCAACTCACCCTATACGCTTAATGGATCATTCCACACCCTTCCTCTTCCAGTTTAAGGTCTTTTAGTATCTCCTTTCATCTGCAGAATCCTGGTCATGTTTCTCTGCAAGACTCTGGAAGCTTCATTTTCATTCTCTGATTCCATTAAATCCCTACCTTTGCTCCAGACACACGGCTTAATCCTGACCCTACGCCTCCTAATCCCTTTCCTGACTCTGTGGGCTGTGTCCTCACTGTAACATCAGATGCCCTCTCTTACATCTCTTGGTCCTTTAATCCCTTTAAAGTTGCAGTTCAAATGTTTTCTCATTTCTATAGTCTCACCTCTAACTCCCAGTAAGAAATAGGTCCCCTCTCTGTAGAGCTTCATAGGATATTTTTGCCCCTAGTCAAGGATGAGGAGCATAATAAGAATTATTTTGTAGTTCTGTAATTGCCTGCATTTAGCGAACTTACTGCTTCGCTTAATTTCACAATAATCTCATCTGTACTTTTTATTTTAGCCTCCAAATTCTGGTCTCTCCCCTACTCTTCTCCTTGTCTCTACCTATATGCACACACCTGTCTTCAAACAGAAACAGGCTGATGCTGTGACTCATGTCAAAAGGGAATTGATGCCTTCTTGGAATGTTGTCTGGGACATAACTGATATGCAAAACATTTAGATGAACAGGTGTTATTTCAACAATGGAAGGTAGAAGAGAGAGAGATCTGGATGTATCTTAAAAGTTGAGGATCTTTTTGAAAAGAATATGACTCATTTCTGAGTTACTCAATTCAACCTTTTTACAGATAAAATCAGACCTGAATCTTCTGGATGGGCTAGATTTATGGGCTTTGTTGGAGGACAAAGCAGACATTGAAAGATGTCCTAAATGAAAGCATTGTTTTCTGATGCTAGCAAAATCAGGAAGTGACCTTATTTTCTCTTTAAAGTGGGCTATTTCATTTTTCAATTTCTAGGAAATTGTTAGCTTGACAGTCTTAGTTGTGAAGTACAAAACCACCGTCTCCATGGATGGTTAGGATGACTGAGCGAACTATTTCTGATTGGACTGGTATGTCCATTGTACAATGGCACATATTATCAGGTGTGAAGGAATAAGCAAAAGAGAAACAGATGAGCCATATCAGGATAGTTGATTCATTTTTCATAGTGATTATTTTTTCTAGGAAGAAGAATAAAAAAGTCTTGACCTAAGTTTGCCTTGTTCACATCCAACTCTCAGCAGTGTAAATAATGAGGGGATTGGCAGTTAGAAAACATCTGTGTGCTGCCCACGGGCAGGGAGGCCAGAGAGGAGATGTACAATGTGGGGAACCCAAAAGGCATTGAAAGGTGGAAAAACAAGGAGTGGAGCCCCTCTCTGGGAAATGATTCCTCCCTGAATCTGTGGAAGACTGTGGTTGTCCTCTCTCCCATCTTTCTATTTCAAAACAGACATTTGGTGAGCACATGTAGTAGAGCAGGTGCCTGTAACCTTTGGAGGTCTCCTTAGTCACCCAAGTCTGAGTTGTTTTCATTGGTAATATGACAAGAATCATTTTAACTGTGGGGGTGATTAAAAGATGGAGGTCGTGTGTTGAAAACACTGTAGGATATTTCCTGGTAGTTGGTAGACTCAGTTTACATTTATTGAAAGGATCTGAGCCTTCCTTTTGTTGACTTGAAGTGTTTAGTCATGAGCCTATTCAGGTAAACCACTGGACCTCATATATGCACAATACCTATCAAATCACAAAAGACATCCTTCCCCCCTTCCTTCTCTCCATCCTTTGGTGCACCCAGGCTGTTTCCTTCTTTGTTTTTTCTCTTATCTTTGTTCCCTCCTAGATCCTTATAACTCTGCTGCTGAACTCACAGCCATGATTTTACAAGAATATTTAATGCTTTCATTTTGTATTATACATTTTTTTTTCATTTGTCCCAAATTGCTTATAATGACTATGTATTACTTTTTATAGAGAAGATACTGGAAATCAGTCATAATCCCTTCCCACAGGGAAGGCTACAAATGGCATCCTAGGGTCATACTGAATCAGTTATACTGCTGCTTTCTTTTTAAGCATATGTGGTTTCCTATGCATCATGGAGCATTCTAATATTTTCTTGTCTGTGTGCCTTTCATTACCTCTTTCCAGGGAATGTAGAAAAAGTAAGAAATAGAATTGTACTTCTCCCATTGGAACCAGCCCATGGGTGATTGACTTAGTTCTGTACACCTCTTTCTTTTTTCTCAATAAAGTTGTTTTTGGGTAACCCCTCCTGTCCTTCAATTCATTAACAGAGATGTTAATATAACTAGTTCATAGGTGGCCAGGCTGCACAACCTCAGTGGGAACTGAGAGAAAATGGACTATCATCCCCAGGACTCAGTATGCCAATTTGACCAAGCAGTAGATGATGCCTGTCAGCTTAGGGACCTGGACCCCAGAGATGGCTGGGAAAGGCTATCTTAGCTTTGGCTTCTCTTGTGAAGTCCAGCCTTTGGTTCGTGTGCATGTCTGCTACAAGGTTCAGGATGAACCCAACTGGCTCAGTTTTCCTTGGTTTCAGCAGACCTTGGGAACCCCATCTCCATAGTCATGTGGTTTTGCCCTTCTTTTCTCTTTCCCTCCCTTTGATGTAATGGAGTTTGATAAACAATTCAGAGGTGGGCAGGAAAATAAAGCATAAACGTGAGTACATTTAAACCATTGGAGAAATTGTCCAGGCTGCAGTGGATCTGACAGCCAGTCCATGATGGTAGGTTAAAACAGAAAGACCTAAATATCATTGCTTGCAGAGTCCTTTAGGGAACATCAGTACGGTTGTGATTAAGAATTAAAAACTAGATGTCATGAAAAGAAAATACATACATGAACATTGATTCTACCTGGCAATGGGTAAGCGTATCATGAGAATGTCTGAACATGGCTGGTGTTTGCTGGTCACTCACTCTTGGGCTACCTCTGGCTCTGATCCTGGTTTATCTATTGTATGCCTCTCAACCATTAACTGTGCGTGAGAATTGTCTGCAGAGCTTATTAAAAAGTAGATTTTAAATCCAAAGTTTTGGGTGGAGACAACTGCATTTCTGACAAGTTCTGGAATTCTTCTCCAAGGGCCATACTTTGAATAATGAGAGATAATCAAATTTATACATAGTTGTTTTTTCCACCTAGTAGGACATAGTGGAGTGATTACACCAGGCTATCAGGGCAGCCTCAAGAGAATCTCTTCAGTAAGGGTCTTCCTAGGCCTGGTCTCCTCCTCCTTCTCTTCCTCCACCTCCTCCTTCTTCTCCTAGCAGAACAGATGCTGGGTTGTAAACAGGCCATATAGCTCTGTTTAGAGGTCTCCCTTGTGTGAAAACTCCAAGCTCCATAGGAAACATTGTCTGTTATAAAACCTTCTGGGTCCCATCCTGTAGGAAGCCTAGATCTATTTCCTCTCCCTAGATATTCATAGTTCATTCACAGCTTACCAATCAGAGGTTATTTTCCTAATTAATAATGTCTACATTTATTAGGAAATAGCTTCTAGAGGATAGTGTTATACGGTTAACCCTAGAGAAAAAGGTATTTTTTTAAAAAAACTTTACTCCTACTCCCTAATGTTTTATTTTGCTTTGGTTTCATTTGTTTTGTTCCTAAGCACACAAGTCTACCAGCAAGTCCATAATCACCTGCCTTGTGTGAGTTTGAAGTGAAGGAATATGACATGAACTTGCGAGTTGAGTTGCTTCTCGGGTAACTGTTGGTTGGAGATGGAGGATGCAGTGGATGCAGTAAAGGACTCCAGGGAAGAGTTGTGGAGGAGGGTGGAGCCTCAAGTTGGAGGGAGAACAGGAGCATGGACTAGAGAGGTCTGGTGGGAGGAGTTGCTAGATGTTATATGTGATGCAATGAGTTTATACTTATGAGCTGTTTAAATCAAGGTGCTTAACAGGCAAAGCGACCTTTTAAAGTAATTACATGGAATAAAACCCAGAAGCTAGGTATAAATGAGAACTGTCCCAGTGCAATAAGAACACACATGTTCATTCTAGGTGTGATCTATTTTGTTTTCTCTAAATAAATTTGTCAGCGAAAACAATATAGCTTGCCATTGTGTTTAGAGTTGTGTGTATGTGTGGGAGGGAGGGATATAAGGAAACAGTAAGTCTAGCTTCTGATTAGGGACCATCTATTTTTTGGATAATCAGTAACAAATGTACTTGACGCACAAATCCTCATAGGTATTTTTTTCTTAACTTAGAAGCATTCGCATCATTTTTGTGCTTTTTTGAATGGTACCTGACTATCAATTCTAAATAATGCTATGAAGAAAAGCTACCATGTCATATGAAAGGATATGGCAGAGGCACCAATCCAATTTGGGGAGCGTAAAACTTCCTGATGCAAGGTACATTTGATTAGAGATCTGAAGGAAAATTTACTAGTAAGCTAATTACTGATAATGATGATGCTGTTGACAATGACGACCATGATGATGATGACGATGATGATGGTGATGATTTGGTGGTGGCAGCACTTATGCAGACCTTACTTACTATAAGCCAACCTCTGTGTTGCGTGCTTTATATGTAGTATCTCAATTATTTCTCACAACCATTCTGTGATCTAGTTATTAATATTATTCTCTTCCCCTCTTTTTTTGCAGAACTAGTTGGAGACAAGAGAGCATCTTCCAGTGGAAAGAAGGAAGTACAAAGGCCCTGTGGTTAGAAAGAACAGGGCACATGATTCATTTGACGAACAAAAGGAAAATATTTGGGATCATATTGTGTAAAGTGCTAACTGGGAAATGACTTATTTCCTATCAAAGTGTGAGTGTATTTAGGGAGCGAAGGAAAAAAACAAGTGTGAAAGTTTGAGTTTGGGTATAACATTTAGCTGACTATAAAATACACCTGTTATGTAATATCAAGTTATGGAGGATTTGATTTAAAAATTTGGTATCTTGGTTCCTCACAAAGTTACCATCAGAGGAATGGTATGTTAAACCCCAAGACCTGGAAGAGCAGATTTAAGGTTTGGAGTACTTCCCCTTTTTTTTTTTTTTTTTTTTTAGACATGGAGTTGAATGTGGGAAGCTGCAATGATGTGCTAGAGAAGAGTTCAAGGCAGAATACGTCCACCTGATTTTATTTAAATTTTCAGTGTGGATTGGGAAAGATAATAATTTAGTATAATGCAGTGGTACCTTACCTAATCTGGTTCAAAGGGTCTCCATATGACATTAATAGGAAAGGCTTTTTTCATTCTTTTAAGATTTTTGGGGGAGCCGTACTGAAGATTGAACCCGGGGCCTTTTTACTGAACTGCATTCTCAGCCCTTTTTTATATTTTTAAATTTTAAACAGGATCTTGCTAAGCTGCCCAGGCTGGGCTCGAACTTGAGGTCCCCCTGCCTTAGCTTTCCTGAGTTCTCAGGTTACAGGTATGCACCACCACATCGGACTGATCAGCTCTTTTTGAAGTTAAAGTTTGATTCTCCGGGTAGATAACATTTTGTTTCACTGAATTGCCTGAGATGTGAAATGTGCTGGCATTTCTTACTTCTGTGGAGAAGAAGTATTATATGTATTACACACATGCTAGTGACGCAAAACGGTGTCTCTGACAGATCTACATTTTTGCTATTTACTAGTATTTATTGAACATTTACTATATGCTTGATTCTATGAATGCTTTCATAATCTCACAAAACAAGTCTTGTATCTTTATGGCTATGTAAATGACTCTCTGAAGGTCATTACAGACATTAAGCCGAAAGATAAATATAGGAGTAAAACTTTTATGAAATACTAAAAAGAAAAAGAGCAAACTGATAGGGACAGAAGAAGGAAAAGTTTTTCCCTGGATGGATGCATACTGGGTAGTTTTGTTTTCCCAGGAATCCTTCCTTCAATCTGTCTCTCCCAGCCCTGGGAGCCTGGGCTGTACAGGTTGTCTTCAGCTGCTCCTCTGCCCTCTGTTGGGGACTGGCTCTGGGATGTGGGGGAAGAGCAAGGCAGGAGCTCTCCCTCTCCCTTGCTCCTTTCTTACTGATCTTCCTACTTGAGGTGGCATTATACTGAAGGACGTCAGTTCTTCAAGGTGACCCTCTTCTTCCACTTCTCCTCTCTGGCTTTGGGACATGTTCCCTGGCCTCCTGTACAGGCCTCTCCCTGCTCTTGCTACCATGGGATATTGCATTACCCTTGTTGGTGTCCTCAAGTCTTGCTTATACTTTGTGCATAACTCCTTCATGAACATTCATCCTATTTGGTATATGACACTTGTTTACTGCCATTGCCCTGATGGATATACATTCCAGAAGGTCTTTTTCAGGATGTCACAACTCAAAATGGGGGCCAGGCAATTAATAGGAGGAAGTAAGTTTTATAAATAAGGAAAAGTATAGATGAAGGTTCTAAAACCAGAAAATATTTTGCCTGCTTAAGGAACATCTGGGGGACAGATGTATACACAGGGACAGAGAGAAGGTAATGCTGGGTGATTCTGGGGAAATTAAGTACAGAGAAAATAGAAGTTGTCAGGGAGTTTGAATTTAATCTGAGTGCAATAAAACCATTGAAGGAATTTAGGCAGGAGAATGTCATGATCAGATTTGATCCATTAACCTGGTAATTTTGTCGAAGTCATTAGTTGACACTGTGTGTATGTCAGGGCACATACAGAGCATGGGCTGAGTGAGAGGAGGATGCAGGGACAGGCAAAGCATAACCCTTCCATTATGCAGCCTTCAGGAACTGTTCAGATGTGGCACAGAGAATGCTGATATGAAGTGATGTGCTGGTGGTGTAAGAGGCAGCTCAAGCCAAGATGAATGGGGAATCCTGGGGGAGGCGTAGTATTTGACTAGAGCTTTAATAGTTGGTAGATCTGGACAGGGATATAGCTTAGTGGCACAGTGCCTGCTTGGCAAGCTCAAGATTCTGAGTTCAATTCCTGGTACAAAAAAAAAATTAATGTTGGTAGATCTTACAAATAGACCATGGAAATGTTGCCAGTCTCTTTCCCAAGATGTGTCCATATTTATCCCTTTCAGAACTGTGGAACCCATAGAAGACTGAGGGCCTATTGAGCAGGTAAGGACCCTTATATTCTTGGCTAATGGTAGATGAAATAAAATCAATGCTCAACATGCTAGGGGATGGGAAGTTACAGTGTGAAAGAAACGAGAGGGTGTGATGGGCTAATAAAAAGGAGGCATATTCCTGTCTTCTCTGGGAACAGGTGGAGATTTTCTGGGTATAGTACTGCTTGATTTTGTGCACTTTATGCTACTTTCTGCTCCACTTCAGGGTGCTTCAGGGATATGCAACTTACCATGCAAATGAAATTACAATGACCAGAGAGATGTCTGATGGTCACTGTGGCAGCCAACTAAAATCCAGCCAGGTTCAGCCAACCCACCTGCACAGGACTTCAGGCTTACAGATTTCCTGTCGTCAAAGACAAGTAAGTTTAGGGTGGAGTAGAAATTAAAGTAGGTCAAGCAGGCAGTACAAGCTTAAAGTTGGGTAATGGCGAGGCACTTCAGAGAAAGAGCTTTCTAGGCAGTGCTACTCAAGTAGCTGGTAACTGTACTGATGAAATAGAATGTAAATAAATCCATTGTATCCTTCAGCAAGGGTACTGCTGGGTGCAACTGTGCGTACCTGTAATCCCAGCACTCCAGAAGGCTGAGGATCTTATCAATGCTAAATTGGTTAATTTAATGATTTAGTGAGACCCTGTATCAAAATAAAAACTAGAACAGGGCCAGAGATGTGTGAAAGCTCTGGGTTCAACCTCAGTACAAAAGAAAGAAAGAAAGAAAGAAAGAAAGAAAGAAAGAAAGAAAGAAAGAAAAGAAAAGAAAAGAAAGAAAGAAAGAAAGAAAGAGAGAGAGAGAAAGAAAGAGGAAAGAAAGGGAAGAAAGAGGCCTTGCAATGAAGCACCTAGCATTTAGAGGTAGGAGGTAGAGGAGAAGAGGAAAAAAGAGAACATGGCAGTGGGTGCAGCCAGATCAGACCACAGAAGATACATATTCCAGGATAGGGAGCTGGGACATTATGCTGTGAACAATGGTAGGGGATGAGACATTTCTGAGAAGAATGCAGGTTTAGAGATGCATTCGGAAACTATGTAGGTGACAGAGTTGGATAGATCCAAGGGGGAAAAATGGGGGATAGGGATTAAGAAACCACTGTACAAGCCATTGTGGAGACTCACTTCTCTCTCTCTCTTGTGGTTTTGTTAAACTAACAGTTATTTTACTTGGAAATGCTAGCTGTGGTGTAAAATGTGCTATTATTTACTTCTCTCTCATGCTGATTTCTGGTGATAACGATTTGTTTATTTTCTTGTGGTACTGGAGGTTGAATCTAGGACCTTTGCACTGAGCTGTATCCCCAGTCCTTAAAATTTTTTTATTTTGAGGCAAGGTCTTCCTAAGTTTCTGAGTTGCCCAGGCTGGTCTCAAACTTGCTATCCTCCTGCCTTGGACTTCCAGAGTGCTGAAATTACAGCTATGCACCACCAAGTCTGGCTTGGTGATGATAAGTTTTGATGAAGAAAACTGGGAGAGTTCAATGAAATAAAACAGAAGTCATGAGAACCAAAATGAATTAATGGCCATCTACCTATCTTCAATCTGATAATTTTTGGGGTGAATTAGGGAGGTGTATCTATTCTGCAATGTATGGATTAGGGCAAATTACAAAATTTTATTAGGACATGGTGATGTCAAGGAGTTAGGCAGAGTAATTTGGTGAATGAGGAGCACACTCCTTAGTAGTGCATAGAAGAAACTAATCATTTTATTAACAAAGGCCCCAGACAAGATTTATAGGAGAAAAAGAAAAGGAAAGAGGAAAAAACCAACTGCAAGCAAACTAGGTCAACAGATCATCTGGCATCAAACAAACATTTATTGTGGGCCATATAACCTTGAGAAGATGGGTCAACAGCCTGGCACTTGGGATGGGCCTCTGACGTTGGGTGGAGGAAGCCCTCAATCTGTTAGATCTGATGCAGACTGCAGGTAGACAGTGTCAGGAGAAACTGAGTCTGAGTTGGCATTAGTTTTACCTTTTATGTCTTTGGAACCAGGCTCCAAGATCATTCTGAATTACTTACTTCCTGAAGCTATTTCTGATTCCTTCATCTTACAGTATTCTCCCTTTTGTAAATGCTTCCTAATACATTTAAAAACATATTTTCTGTACATTTCATTAATTTCCTTAATTTACAATAATGGGGATTGAATCCAGGGCCAGCCTTTGTACTGAGCTAAATTCCTACCTCCACTCCACTCTGCCCTCTTTGAATTTTATTTTATTTTGAGGCAGGATCTCACTAAGTTGCTAAATGGCTCAGACTAGGCTTGAATTTATGATCTCTGTCTCAGCCTCCTGGAGTGCTTGGATTACAGACCTGTGATACCACAATTATCTTTTGAATTCATTTGCTAAACATTTTTAAAAGTCTCCTCTGTTACTTTAAAAGTCTGATGGTAGCTGGCAAGTAGGGCTTTCCTTGTGAAATTCTAGGTCAGGTTGAGAAGTGACCGGTAACAGAGGGCAGTGATGGGGGGAGCCTGTGATGACCACAGGACAGACAGTAAGGGGAGAGCCACCCAGGACTTTGAGCTACGAAATGAAGGTGCCTTGTTCTGCCTCGAGAATGATGTGTGCCTGTAGGAATTGAGAATAAAGAAAGGATGCATTAGAAATGAGATACTAAATATAAAAGTTATGAGACACACTTTTGTCTGTGGCAATGATAAAGTGTCATAGGAGAATCTGTTTGACCAACAAAATTCTCCTTTACATTTATTTATGCATTAAAAATGTATGCTGTGGTGATCGATGGCTATTTGACCTTGAAACTATTTTTTAACCTTCCAAGACTCAGATGTTCCATCTATAAAATGGAGCTATCTGCAATAATAGCAACCTCACAGAATTTTTGCATGGATCGATAAGGAAATCTGTCTACAGTATCCAGCATAAATCTAGGAAAGATGAAAAATAATGAAACAATTTATAGAACATTGAAAATGGGAAAAGTTTCCTAAGAATTCTTGACAGAGTGAAAAGAGAATGGATTTTGGAGTCCAAAGGACCTGGCTTTGAATTTTGACTCTGCTCTTGGCTGATTTTGACCTTAGGTGATTTTTGTCCTTCTCTGACTCTTATCCCATCTACAAGTTTGGGATGCTGGGGAAATTAGAAAGGTCATGCACATGCAGTGCTTGCCACAGAGGAACATATTGACAAATAGCAGTTGTTGCTATTGCTTTCCTTGAAGATTTGGGGCAGCTGATTCTTTGAGAATTCTACAACTGGGGACATTCATTTGTGCTTTTGACCAATCCATGTGGTATGAAGTAGGGTGACAATGTCAGGAACTGTCTGTGGTCACATTTTTTCCCTTTGCAATTAAATAGAAGCTAGAGAGAAAGGGAGAGGACATCACATGATTATACAATAGCTTCATCAATTGACAATATTATGAAGGATCACTGAATCCTCTGTACATCTATGGAGCGTGTCTTGGTTACTTTTCACTCATTGCTGAGACAAAACACCTGACACACAAACTAGGGAAGGAAAGGTTTATTTAGCTTACAGTTTTTGGAGGTTTCAGTCCACAATTAGCTGGCTCCAAGGCAGGGTGTCATGGCACAGGAACAACACTTCAAGGCAGCAGCCAAGCAAAAGCAGCCAGAGTAAAAAAGGGGGCAAGAACAAACCTTTTCTCCTCCTTTATATAGTACACAGGACCTCCCCACCTCCAGGCTGGGTGTAGCTTCACAAACATCCTTGCCTTTCTTTGCACAGGATGAGGATGTTTACAAAGTAAGACCCCTGGCTACCTCCTGAGTCTCCCAGTTAAACTTTTGACCTTCTCAAATTGTAACAATGACCAGATAACTGTGCTCTGCACCCCAGGATGTAGAGCTGCTGAGTTACTTAAGTAAGTTGCTAGACTTCTCAAGTTGACACAATGTATAAACCATAGCAGAGCGTGTGTGGAGGTTGTCTGGTCTGGGTGGTTTAGGAAGACTTCTCAAGTAGGTGAGTGTTTATGAGCTCTGAAAGATAAGTTACTGGGTAATTCTCAGTGTGGAGCACTTCAGTTGCTTCCTGGCAGAGGGAACAGGATTTAGAGAAGTTCTGAGTCCAGCAGGACAGTGCAGGGCTGAGAATGTAAAAGATAGCTCTTGCGAGTGGAATGCTGGTATGGTTTAGGTCTGAAGTATCCCCACAAAGCCCCATGTGTTTGCAAGGTGATTGGATAACGGGGCAGTATACTCACCAGTGGATTCATAGTTGATTTATGGTTAGGAAGTGAGGCCTGGTTAGAGGAGAGACACTGGAGGTGTGACCTGGAAGGATGCATGTTCCTCTCTGGCTCCTCTCTTCTCATTCTGCTTCTTGGATGCTGGAATGTGAGCAGCTTTCCTCTGTCCAGGCCCTTCCATCCTGTTTCTGTCTTGGTTATGGCCAATCATGGACTCAACCCACTAAAACTGTGAGAGAAAATAAATATGTCCTCCTTTAAGTTATGGTATGGAGTATTTTGTCCTAGTGGTGAGAAAGTGACTGAGACAAATGCAAAGAAGGGAAGGGATGGCTGTAGCTTCTGGTTGTGATTCTGCATCTTACTACACCAATGCAAGGATCAACATCACCATAGCTTCTATTTATGGAGCTTTCACTGCATATGAGGGTAGGTACTTTCCATGCATTATGTCACAGGAACATCCCAACACACCTGGAGACTGGCATGGTTATCCCATTTTACCAGTGAGGTTGCTGAGGTTGTTGAGGTTCACAGGTTGCTGAGGTGCAACTTGCCCAAGCCATACAGTTAGTAAGTAACTGGGCTGGGTTGGAATCCAGTTCCACCTTACTGCATAGCCTCTTCCTGTCAACTTCTCCCTCCTCAACACCAGCACTCAGAAGAGTGAGAACTGGTATTAGTTCAGCTGATGATTGTTGTGTTTTTTTATGACTTACCTTAGTGGATGTCAAACTTGGGGTGTTGCCTCCTCCAAAAGTTGTACAAATAAGAAACAGGAAACATCAAAACAAAATATCCTGCATCCTAAATAAGAACTTATGTTCTAAATTAAATGGAATTGTGATAAGCTATTGGATCCTGGATCGACATGAACTGTCCATAATGCTCAAGGACACTCAAGGAATACTCCGGGAGAGACTGAACTACTACAATAAGTTCAATGTCTTTGAGTGACATTGCTTTGGCCATTGGGTGTCACACAAAGAGTTTCACAGACCCTGAATCCTGATCTACACGTTTAAATATTTAAGAACCACTCCACTAACTTACTAGTGGCCACTTCTTTATGTGCAAATGTATGAAAGCCTGTCATCTTCTCTCTGCTTGATTGAGAGGGTAAATAGCACTCATGTAAAAACATTGTTATGGCCACTGAATTTTGCTGCACTATTTTCAGTAAGCCAGCGGTTTTCAGAATGTGTCCTGGAATTGCTGAGGATGCCTCAACCCGTTTTAAAGTGATTATGGGGTCAAAACTATTTTAGTAATAATAGAAAAAGTGCTCTTGGGTCTTTTATTGTTCATTTGCTCATGAATACAAGTGGAAGTCTTCAGAGGCTTTGGAGTATGTGTTGTCTGTAACAGACAGAAGAAAACAGAAGTGTGGGAATCCAGTTGTCTCATATGAAGCCAGACATTAAAAGAGATTTGAAAAAAAAATCTTTGTTTTTAGTGTTTTTAAAAATGATTACCATTTCTTTATAAAATATTCACTTATGCTAATGTACAATGGCTTATTACTGTTCTTTTAAAATAAACTGATAAGAAAAGATTATCAAAGTTTCTCAGTTTTATTTCTAATGATATTTATAGATAAAACCACATAGATACAAATTCTTTGGGGTTCTTAGTTTTTAGAAAGCTAAGAATTTTTGAGACTGAAGTGATTCAGAATCATTGAGTACATTAATGTTTAGAGAACGTTACTAATTCAGTTCTGCCTATTCCCAGTACAATAAAAATAATTGGTAATTAATCCTAGTGATTCTGACAAGAAAATGCCAACAGTGATGATGTAGAGGCTTCCTGTTGCTTTTAAAGGAAGTAAAAATTAATGTGTAGAGCCTAAAGTGCTTTTTCACAAAAATAATTACATCTTTAACCCGAGGGGATGGATTGTAAAATGTAATTAGAACATATTTTCTCAAATATTAACTGCTATAGGGAACATAATCTAAAAGTAAGCAAGGAAATCTACCTGTTGGAATTTCCCTGTTAGGCTCCTGCATGTACCAGCTTGTTTTCTGCAGTCTTGAGGAAGGCATTTCCAGAGCAAAACAATTTACCTTGTGACCTCGATTCTGCCGTCAGATTGCTGAGTGATGTAGCTTGGGAAAAATCACTTTCCTTTCTGAGGTTCTTTTTTCCTCTTGGAGGTAAGGAGAAGCTATCTCATGGTCCCTCCATGAGACACCCAAGTCTGAAACAAAATGAGGGAGTGGTTAGAACAAGGAATTCATGGACACATGAAGTGGTGGCAAAGATGAAGATTTTGGATTTGGTCAAAAAGGGCAAGTGAGAGTCCAAGAGAAATGATAGGTGATCTTACATCTGACCTGAAATTCCATCAGGGTTTAACAAGAGGGATCAACAGGGGTAAAAGAGTTTACTGGACAAAGTAAACAATAGTAGCATGAAGTTGCCACATGACTGACTAGTGTGGGCACTCTGCAGGTATAAATGGACACTGGTAGAGCCAATAGGGACATTGGGAGTTCCTTTCTTTGGCTTACGGTGAGGGAAACATATAGTCTGGTTTAAGCATCTGATGGTGCAGTTACTTCTATTAAGTTATGTTCTTGAATCTACTGTTATGCAAAAATCATGAAAGGAAAACATTTACTCTTAATGTAGGACTTGAACCTATTTATGTTATTATCATGCTGTGACTTAGCATTGACTGTAGGATAGGTTACCAGTGCTTCCCCATCTTTTTCATGCTGCCTTTGCAACTTTGCTCTTGATTCATCCCCATCTGTACTCTCCCCTTCAGTTTACTGCTTCACGTCTGTTAAATTATGATGGTGAGCCATCTTACATGTAGGCCTTGGGACCTGTTTGCCCCTACTTGTGGTTGAGACATCTGTTCCTCCAAAATGGTTTGCTAGCTTTCAGGTTCTCACTTTAAGCATCGCTTTCTTGGAAATGATGGTTCCATCTTCCTTGAAAATGGAAATAAATTTATAGTTTATTCACTGACATTGTCCCTTCTTGACATCCAGCATGGGGACTTCATGTCAGAGACTATAATTTGTAATTTTGAGAGTGTGTATTTTTGAAAATTAAGTGCTTCTTGGTCAAATATTATGTATTCATGAGTTTTAAAACATGCTGGAGGTTTATAATGAAGACAACACTGCCCTGACTACTAATCCCTGTCTTACTCAGTCCTATTTACTGGATACGTTCCTCTTCTGTTAGCTATTTTTTCTCACTTGAGCCTTTTTATTGTTAATAAATATTCTCATACTGCTATCTGTTGGTTTATCAGTATTATACTTCTGCTAACATTTTGCTGTAGGAGACATAAATTCAGATCTTTTAAATCTCTTTTCAATTCTGAGTATTTATATCACGATTCTTAGATAAATATGTAGGATGAACAAAATGTAGGAACTGTTCATGTTTTGGTGGTCATGCAAATGTTGTTCTCTGCAGAGTCCAAGTTGTATGTACTGTGACCATTTATTTTCTCATACAGCTTTGTATTTCCTGAGTTAACAATTTGGTCTTTACCTCCACCTGGCAGTGTTTTGTTTTAAGTTTATTTTTGTCTATTTGCACCTATTCCATCAGATCAGCAATTTTTAACCCCCTTTAAGTCAGAGGTTGACAAACTGAAAGATCACATTGTAACAATTTTTACTTTTCGGTTCAGACAATCTGTTGTAAGTACTCAACTCCATGGCTGTGGTGGGAAACCAGTCATGAACGTAATGTAGCTCAGCTATAGACAGTATGGAAATGAATGATTGTGGTCGTGGTCCAATACAGCTCTATTTACAATAGCAAGTGGAAGGCAAGATTTGGTCCTTGAACTGTAGCTTGAACTGTTGTAAATGATAAAATATATCAGAATTAATTTTTCTCATTTTTTTTTCTTTACCACAGCCCTTTCCTGGAGCTCTCTGCTCAGTTGCTCAGTCTTTACTGGTCATTGTCTTTGTGTCTTGCGCTGCTGGATTTCTGGAACTTCCCTTTGTTGCTTTTCTGTTTTGAACTCCTTGTTTCTCAGCCACTACATCTTCCTTTTTTTTGCTTTATTCCTTTAGTTAGCTGGAGGATTTCTCAAGTAACTTCCTTTAAAAAGGGTGTGTATGGGAAATAGAAAGTATGACAATGTCTATATGTTCCCCTTATGTTTGCCCATAGCTCAGCTAAGTCATATGTTATAGGTTAAATTTTTCTTTAGAATTTTGAAGGCTTTTTCCAGTTTTTTTTTTTTTTTACAGTTCCTACATTTTTATTCTTTCTCTCCTCCTTTCCCCCACCTTTAGTACCAGGGATTGAACCTATGACTTTTACACTGAATTACAACCCCAGTTCTTTTTCAATTTTAATTTTTTAGACAGGCTGTTACTAAATCGCTAAGTTGCCCAGGCTGGACTCCAACTTGTAATCCTCCTGTGTTGACCTATCAAAGAGATGGGATTATAGGTGGGTAGTACTACATTTGGCTTTGCAGTTCTGATAGAAGCCTGATTGCCATTTTCATTCCAGTTTCTTATAATCTTGATCTTTTTCTCTATTCTCACCTCTTAAGGTGGTCTCTTTATTCTTGGAGTTCAGAAATGCATGGTGATAACTATTCTCAATCCCAAACTTCACTTGTGTCTTAGTCAGGAGTTTCTTCTGCTATGGTAAGCAGAAACACCTAAATGACACCCAGGATTTGGAGACAGATTTTTTTATGTCGATGAAAACTGACCAGATCACTCCCAAAATATCAGGCCCTGATCTCTGGTGGTCTAGGGCTTTTACAGGATAAACAAGCAGGGAGCACAGAGGCAGAATGACTTGTCAAATGGGGATTGGTTTATACAGTATGCATTATAGCAACCAGCTATGCATCACAGTTACCAGTCATTTCTAAGACACCAAAAGCAACTGAAACTGGAACAGGAACTATTACCTGGACAACTAAGAAACTGAAACATACTGGCTGAGAGGTACATTTTCTATTACGTTTCCCACCTCTTTTAGTTTCCCCAGCAAATTTTTGCTAGGCTTATTACGTGTGATCATCTGAGATAAGGCACAACTAGAAACAGTAACATTCAGGTTGTCAGTGATCCTAGAATGAGCTCTAGCCAAGGTCTCCAAGATTGCTTTATTTTTATTATTATTATTATTTTTTTGTTGGTGCCAGGGATCGAACTCACAACTTTGCACCTGCCAAATAGGCACTTAAGCCACTGAGTCAAACTTCAGGCCCTATTTTTTACGAGGCAGGGTCACACTATGTAGTTCAGGCCGGCCTTGCTCACATTGCAGCCCAAGCCAGCCTCGAACTCGCAATGCTCCGCCTACCTCAAAGATTGTCTTATTACAGAACAGTCTGAAGAGTGTGTGTGTATGTGAGGACTAGCAGCATGCAAGGCGATGGTTGTGTTGTTGAGGGCGCAGAGATCTTGCCGAAGGTGATTAACAGTTTATCAGGCTGATGTGTGGCTGGATGCCTGTTTGTTTCCTGTGACATGTGACAGCAATGAGGGTTGAAGTGAGTTGGTTTGGTTGATGTCCAGGACTCAGAGGTGAGTCCTTAGTTCATACCTCTGGGAGGAGAGTTTTCAGAATTTCAAGATTCTAGTTATCTGTCTCAGGCTGATGAAGGCATCATCTTCCTCTCAGAGAACAGGGTTGAAAGTGTAGGGTTAAATGAGAGGGAGGCTGACTAGCTTGATGCAAAGGAGACAGTCGCTTCTAACTTGAAGTGGTTTCTTCTTAGAAGCAGTATGGGGACTGGCTTATGCAGAAGATGTCCTCCCAGGCTGAAAGTTTGTGCCTGGCAGAAGGGATGAGAGACAAGAGTCCTAATTGCCCAGATGATGGTACTGTGGGCTTCTGGTGGCCCAGCTGAAGAATGGAGCCTGGTCTGGCCTAGTCTGAACCTGTCAGACTGAGGAAAGTGCTGCCTTTTGGACACCAGGTGCTTTTTTAAAAATCAGGTTTCTAAGTAATAACAGTTAAAGGGCATCTTGCCTCCTCTTTTGATGTCTTGAGAAGTGATTCACTAGGTTGTTTCTAGGCGAGGAAATCTTTGAAAAGGCAACTCATTCATCAGGGCTGACAGTCTAATTTTCCTCAGTTAAAACGTGGAACTCATGAGAAAATGCTAACAGTCATCTCGGATGGGTGTTAGATGATGCCATCTGACCAGGATAGGAAGCAGCTGGAAGTAGGGCCTATGTAGCTGAATGCCGACAATGGCCAGCTGGAACCATTTCAATTGGCCGGAGGTAGATGAGTTGGGAGTGAAGAGTGAAACTCTAGGTGTTGGTAGCAACTGTGGCAGCTGATGAGTATGCCAAGGCAGAATTCTCAGGAAGAATGGATCTTTTTCCTTTTATTTCTCTTTGAGATGCAGGGAGTGGTTTGGTTTCATTTTTAACTCTGTAAAACTCCCCTTTCCTGCAGTCAGGAACTGTGGGTTTTGACTAATTAATGCCCATCTCTGACTTTCCACATGTGTGTTGTGTACCCTTGAATTATGGTGCAACAGACAAAGGGTGGGTGTCCCTTAGAGAGAGGGAAATCATTCAGATGCCCACTTGGTTGTGCCCATGTTGAGATTTAGGTGTAACTTAGCTAAAATGGGTGCAAGGCTTCCGTTTTGCCATATGTTGATTGCCATGGAACCTCAGGTGTACGCAGGCAGAATGGCTTGTCAGTTGGGGACAGTCTAAGAAACCAGAAGCAACTGAAACTGGAACAGGGACTATTACCTAGGCAACTAAAAAACTGAAGTATACTGGCTGAGGGGAGCCATTTTTGTTGCATTTCAAGCAATAACTTTAGGTAATAGCCATGACCCACTGCTTTAGAGCAAGTCTATAGACTAAACTATGAGTCAAAATAAACCTCTCCTCTATTTTATTTATTATTTTTTTGTGAGGCAGGGTTTCACTGTTTGGTTCAGGCTGGACTTAAACTCACTTTGTAGCCCAGGCTGGCCTTGAGCTCACAGCAACCATCTGGCCTCAGCCTCCCAAGTGCTGGGGTTACAGGCATGCATCATGGTGCCTGGATAAAACTTCTCCTCTTTTAAGTTGTAGGTGTTGGGAATTGTGTCTTGACAATGAGAAAAGCAACTAAGACAAATAGATAATGTCTGTTTTTGTTGCTCTAGTTGTATTTAAGGCAATAAAAGAGCATCCAAGACATGTTTGTTGTTTATGTTGTGGGTAGAGAATGATAATATAGATAGGGAAGCTGTTATCAAAGAAAAGTTAAAGGAGAGAATGGCATGAAGAGAGATGGCTACACTTTCAGGGTTCTATAGCTGGTAATTGATGGACTAAAAAATTGAAGTCAGGTCTATCTAAATCCATGGCCTAATGTCAACGACAAGAGTGTACTAACTCTAAAACTATGTCAAAATACAACCCAGAAGAACAGAGGCTATGAATTGGCCTTGGGAAACGATCACATTCACCAACATAAGTTACTTCTCAAGAAAAGGGTGCAAAATATGATAGAAGATTAATGAGGCAGGAGAGAAGAATTCTAAAGATACAGACTCTTCAATAAATGAACAAAAACTGGGATCTTGGACTATACACTAAGAAGAGTCTGAGGTCTCCCAAAGACCTCTCTGGCTTTCACTCTGAGGATTTGGGAAGCCCTCACATTTAACAACACAAGTTACTTCTCAAGAATAAGGTGCAAAATGTGATAGAAGATTAATGAGGCATTCTAATGATGCAGACTGTCCAATGTGGACTGAATCTGGGATCTTGGGCTATAGACATCAGACAAGGCTGAGGTCTCCTAAAGACCTCTTCAGCTTTCACTCTGAGAACTTCCTCAAAACACCAGCTGCACTTTCTTCTCTGACACTTTCTACCCTTCTCACTACTATGGCTCAGAGCAGAGAAAACAGGCCAAGTAGCAATTCTCAGAACTCCAGTGAGGCTCACATACTGCTTGTCTTCCTCCTCTCTGTAGCTCAGCCAAAGCAGCCCAGAAAGCCATGGTGAGAATTTTAGAGATGTGCTGTGCAGGGAAGGGGTCCTGGGTGCCCCTCGTTCCCCTCCTATGGTTTGTCATCAGATGGCTCATGTCATAGGCTGGGGGAGGAAGAGGAAGCAGACACCATGAGAGTGGGTGCAGGGGTATGTAGGTTGTGAAACAATATGAGAAACCTCTGGAACCAGCAAAGAAAGTTTTGTTTCTAGAATTTGGAATTCAAAGTTTTTCACACTCATCATTTCTGTGACTAGAAGACGAGATAAAAATCTATGCTATTCCACTGGTTTTCACGTTTGTTTTATATTATCTGATTTTAAACAAATTATTGTCAGCCTGATATTGTTTCCTTTTCTAGAATGTGGTTTAATTTCGTAAAGCACTGAGCAGGATGGCAGAGCTGAATCATAGGAAGTGTCAGTGTGCAAGCTTTGCACCCAGGATTATGAAACTGTGGTCCAGTAACTATCATACTCTTCTTAAAAAAGTGTTCCTAATCCTAGGTTTTTGTCTTTAGCTAGGGAGCATTTCATTCTCCTTCTACCAGGGTGGCCTCTTTTACTCATGTGAAAGAATAAAACATGGACTTGAATTTGAATCTCACCTGTTCCTTTTCCTTACTAAATAATACTGGGACAATTTATCTCTCTGAGAATCAGGTGTCTTACTACATATGGAGATACAAGGATTATCATGAGACACACACATTGTTGGCATGTACAGGTGCTGACCTCATTTTCATGCTTATGTTGAACAATGCTGGATAATTTGCTTTTTTTCCTATTGATGGTTACTGACTCACCAAAAAAAGTAATAGAATCAATTTACAGTATATTTTTAATTTAGGGTGAGAATTGTGGGTGTTTATGTTTTGGGTCTTATTTTTAGACTTTACAAATATGTTCCATCCACTGGATTTTGAAATTAAGAATGAGGAAATTTATTTATACCTGAATCATAAATTACAATAAATGAAAATATTACACACATGATTTCAGTTCTATATTAATAGGTATTTAAAGGGAAGACAGAGAGAGGAGAAGAAAGAGGGGAGAAAAGGGGAGATAGGAAACATACAAACTCTGAAGAAATATAGAAAACATGGCAAAGGTAAGACACAGTGAACTTAAATACTAGTGTTTGCAGATTAATGGTTTTGATTTTACTTCAATTAACATTTGACCTGTGAGTCAGGTATTTGCTGCTGTTACTTCTCTTTAAAACCAATCCATCCATCCATCTACCCATCCATCCATTCATCCATCCATCCACCCATCTATCAACTCATTTATTTTTTAATTTACCTTTTGATTGAATAAACAACAGTGAAAATAAAGCCTATGTGTTTGGTCCTGTCCAAGGTACTAGCAAGGCATGAGATCAAGCTGTCTCTGCCTTCTGAGAGCTTATAGTCTTGTGGAGGAGATAGACAGGTAAGCAACTATTAGTAGAGAATAATAAGTCACTAACTCAGATTTGGGACACTGCGAAGGCTTCATAGTGAGGGTGGATCTGTGTTAGGTTTCAGAGATAATGGAGTTGTTAGGCAGACAAGATTTCTAGTTTTTGCAGGAGACCAAGAATGTGTTCTGGACAGAGGAAGATTCTGTCGAGTTTTTGGAGTCACCAAGTACTATCTAATCTGGGATTCAGTTTACCTGAACAGTCCTCCATGTTCACGCATGAAGTATGGCAGGTGATTAATATTAGAAATGTTGCAGGTAGACAGCTATGAGTTTAATCCTGATTTGCTAGTGTGGCCTTCGCCAAAGTGTATATTTGAATTTAATTTTATCTAAAAGGAAGATAAAACTCAGGAATGTTGTAAAGTGAAGTGAAATGGAATAATTACATAGATTATTGAAATAATACAATAGATTTTATAATCTTTGTACATTGCTGAACACAGAGTAGATCCTCAAATTAAAATCATTATCTTCATTTCAGTACTTGGAATCTGTGGCATAGTAGGGTCGTCATGGCATTTTAAGAGAGTTGGAAATGGTTGAGAGAAGATAACCTTGTGAAAAGACATAGTATGCATCATTTATGACTTTTCAACCCTTCTGCTGAACCTTCTGGAAACTTCTGAATCAGAGGAACTCAAGTTACAATGTTGAAAGTTTCCTTTGGCCTGCATATTCTTCTGTGCTTCCTAAGGCAAGAATGGAATCAAACTGAGGCTAAATAATTCTCCATCTTTATCTCTTGGTGAAAAAAATCGAAAAGCTTTATAACATTAGCTTCTGAGAGCAAAGCTCTTTGGGAGACATTTGCAACATGTTAAGCACAAAGCTGTTTTCAGGTCTGTAATGATGAGCAGCAGCAGCAGTAGTATCAAATGTTATACAACTGGTTTGGTTTCTTGGAATACACATTTATATACAGAATACAGAGAGAAGAGGAAAAATTAGGAGAATGAAACACAAAATGAAGAGTCACTTTTACTACAGATCAATTTGAAGTTGGCTGTTTTTTCCATGGGAATGTTATAAATGGTCAGGAGACTGGGGCGTAATTTATATCTACTGACTGGGTGTGACTCTAGTTTTAATTTCTTCTTTTTTAGGTAAAGGTTGTTGTAGTACCATGGCTAGATTTGTTCTCTACTTCCCTGTGCCCCTGGCCATGGTTGATTCTAAGGCAACTGCTGACAACTAAAGTGAATCAAGATCTTACTAGGATGCGGATTTCTGGATCCCACCTCTAGAGTGCTGATCCAGGGTCATCTAGGATGCTGGCACTTGAGAAGTGGCATTTACTTAAGTTTCTAGGTAATGGTGATACTTTGGTCCAGTGGGACCACTGACCTTGAACAGAGAGCCACGCTGTTTCAGTGTTTCCCAGGGCACACACTTCCCCACACACTCATATCTTCTGTGTGTTTGCCAGTGGACTTCCTATTGTCGACAGAGAAAATGATCTAGTGCCCACTGGAACAGCTTGTCTGTGGCCTGAAGAAGAGAGGAATCAAAGCATGGGAGAAACAACACGGTGTTCTCTAGTGTTTGAAGATCTATTGTGTTAAAAGGATAGAAAGTGGATCTTACTAAAGTGCCACTTTGTTTCCAGTGAAGTTGTACATTTTTAGCAACTTACAGTTGCCTAGATTGGACTGGAATGTGTGATCCTCCTGCTTCAACCTCCCAGAGTGCCAGGATTATAGACATATGCCATTGTGCTTGGTAGCAATTTAATTTAAATTTTTTTGTTTTGTAGAGAATAAAGTCAAGTAAAATAAAACCAACCCTACAAAGAATACTGAAGGACATTCTAGAGTGAGATAAAAATGACCACGGTTCCAGGAACAGCAGCAGAGGGGGATCACTGAGTGGGACGGACAATTAAATGGAGGGGAAGAGTAGGTAGCCAACAGCAGGAAAATAGCATGGCAGAGACAAGACAGTGCATGTTGGCCATAACCATTAATGTCAATGGCCTCAATTCACCAATAAAAAGAAATACAGGCTGAGTGGATCAAGAGACAGGATCCATCAATATGCTTTATACAAGAAACACATTTAACTCAAAAGGAAATTCATATACTGAAAGTCAAAGGAGAGAAAACAGTGCTCTATGTGACAGTGAACCAGAAAAAAGGGGTAGCTTGCCCGTCAACTGGTAGCAATTTAAAATGTCTAAAAATGGCAGCTCTTGGTTAAGGGCAAGATATTGCACATGCTTGCTAATCCCTGCTATCTCTTGAAACACCAATAAAGTGAAAATGAATGAACAAGATTTGGTATCAACCCCCAAGAACAAGAAGGGAAGGAGGGATGATCAGAATATTGGAAGACAGAGAGGAGATGGAATTGTTGTTCCAACTGACTTCCATAGACTGCTGATCCACAAACTGGCAGAAACAGAATTTGTGCCACAGTTCTTAGAAAGTATTAGGTTCAAGGACTTCCTGTGGGGTGAAGTTGAGCCTAAAAGAAGAGGAGTTGTTTCAAATCTGAGTACACAGGTAAGGAATTTCTAAATCTGTCCCTGCTCTGCACTGAGCAATACCCCTCCAATGCCCCAGCAAAGAGTTGGTAGTTTGCCCTCTGAAGCCAGTAAATTGGAAGGGTTCAGACTAGTGGACACAAGGAATGGTTGGAAAAGGATCTCCTTATAGAAAATGGATGGAGCAGTAAATGAATATCAGTATACGGGACTTTTATGCCCCTAGTCTTCTTCCCAGAAAGTCGACTTCCAAGCATGCCTTCCAGAGAGTATCATAATGTTGGGATTTAAAGTGTGCTCAAAGCCCTGCAGCTGTCACACAGAAGGACTGGGAGAGGATTGAGGGGGTGGACAGTGCAGGACAGGCCTGTTGAAGGTGTCAGACCTGAGTGTGGAGTCAGCAGTACTTACGAGCAGATACTTCCTCAAATAACAAGTTGTGTGCTCTGATGATTCAACAGTGAGATTCAAGGTGCCCATCCTATAGTGACCCAAGTGGGAAGGCTGGGGGAGGAACAGTGTGTGCAAAGGCCTACAGGGTGAAACAGCATGCTGAGTCAGTGGAACACCAAACAGTGCAGTACCTCTGGCATGGAAAGTGCAGATGCAGAGAGAGTGTGGGAGGAAGGCAGGCCAAAGAGATGATACTGTGCCTTACTCTGTTTTTCTTTGTCTGTGCTCCATCAAAATGCATATTGCTTAAAATGCATGTATCTTGAATCTACAAATCCATCCTTTTTCTTCCCCACTGGGAAAATGTTTTTAAGATTCATCTTTGTTGTTATGAGAAAAGTCTAGGCCATTTCTTTGAACATCACCTGGTATTTCACAGTACTTTAAGATGCGTATTCACCTACTTTTATCTATTCTTTATCTTAGGGATGGACATAAGATGTATTTTCCATCTTTCTCCTCCCAACTTTTACACCCTACTTGTCCTCCAAAGCAAATATGACAATAAACATACCTGGAACTTTTCCCTGATGAATCTTTTTTGATAAAAAAGGTTTCTTGTGTTATATGCCTTGAATAAAAATTGGTGGGTTTGTGCATAGTTAGTGGCACTGAATACTGACACTTTGCCTTCTAGGACAGTCGGTCTCTAGTATAGCCTGCCACTGGGATTCAATGGATACTATGTTCTCACATCTCTGCTAATTTTGATTTTTCACCTAGTTTTTGTATAATTTCTGTTGGTACAAATGTTGACAGTTTTTCATATGTCAAAAGCTAATTGCATTTCTCTAATTGCTAATGATTTGAACCTATCTTTATAGCTTATTAACTTCTGAGGCTTTCACGTCTGAAAATTGACTGTTCATATTCTGCTATCCTATTTTCATTGAGGTGGTTAGCTTTTTCTTCCTGATTGCAAAATTTTTAAAAATATATTTTAGATATTAATCTTTCATTTGCTTTAAACCTTATAGATCTGTCTTTTCCAAGCAGCCATGCATTTGTTAAACTTGTCTATGACAGTTAAATTTGTCAAAAAAGTTTTAATGGGTTGTGCATTTGAAATTTAAATTTTCCCAGTCCTAGGTTAAAATATATTTCTCTTGTCAAAAGAAAAAAATATATATATATTATTGAGTTAATTGAAGTTATAGCCTTCTTACTCAGATCTTAAATTCTTTTAGAGTCAATCTTTTGCATGTGATATTAGTCATGGAGACAGATTCAGTTTTTCATGTATTCAGTATTAATGGTGGCCACAGTCAGACTCACCCTGGGAAGGGATTGCTAGTATTTATAACAGAATGTATTTAATGTAGAGAATTTGTTACATGGATAATGGCAGGCCTGATAAGCTAACTAGGAGACGGTGAGGCAATTAGCTGCAGTAGAACAGTAGCATCAATGGGGAAACCATCATCACTCTTAGGCTGAATAATGAACAGGAGGAGGGGCCCATATTACTAAAAATCAGAAACGAGGATCTGCTTGGTAGAAGCTGGAGTCAATGCAGGTCTTTCTGCAAGGAACAAAAGTGAATGAAGTTATGCAGCTGCTGCCAGAAATATTAAGTGTGTGGAGAGTAGGAGAGAAGTACCTGGTGTCTTTATTCTTGCTCTCCATTTCCCTCCATTGCCTTTCATTGACCTCATCTGCACAGAAGGCAATTGACATAGCAGACTCAAATGCAGCCTGCATCCTGTGATATAAACCAGAGGACAGTAAGAACTGGATTTCCCATTGATTTGTAGTGCTCTCTCTCTCTCTCTCTCTCTCTCATATATCTAAAGTTTCCATTCAGTTCCATTTGCCTATTTGTCTCTTCTTGTACTAGTTCCATTTTATATTACTATGGCTCTGTAGCAGGTCTATCTAATACAAGAATTTCTTTTCTTTACCATTCTTTTTAAAAGGTTGACATAACTATTCATGGACCTTATTCCTCCTAATAAATTTTAGAATAGGTTTCAACTTTTGAGTTCATTTTCTATACCTCCTATTATAATTTTGAACATATACTTATAAATATCTTGTGCAGCAGAAAAAGAAAAGAGGAGTAGCAATTTCACAGTGTCTCAAAAGGTACAAGAGTCTCTTTCACTCACACTCCTTGGATGAAGTAAATCACATGGTCACCCTGGTTTTAAGAGGAAGGGGAAGTATATTTCTGCCTTGATTTTGTGAGAGGAATTAGAAATGTTTGGTGGACAGTATTAATGGTGACCACAGTCTGCTCTTCAAGTCACTAAATCTTCTGTTCACCAACCTTATTACATGCAAAACACAATCATGCCCTCCAAGTGGGGGTTAATACGATAGTCCACAAGTCTCTGAAATCCACTGGAAGTTCAAGATCTCTGAGGGATGCTGAGTGACCTCCTCACCAGGCATGCCTGTGACTTCTCTCACTCTGGTAATTTGTGAAGTAAAAGGAAAATTTTTTTCCATGCTGTCTTTCCATGCACCTATTAGATGGAGAAATAATAACAAAATCAGTTCTCCTATTAGAGATAACAATTATTGGTCTGCTGCAGTTCTGAAATTGAATGACACATATTTGGATGGAGCATGGCTGCTTGATTTAGAGCTAAAGAATGCTGTCTAATTATATGTCCCTCCTCACAATAAAGCCACACAGTCTCAAAGTCAGAAGGGTGATCTTGAGACTTGAAATAGCATAACCTGATGGTGACCCTCTATGTGGCATATGCTTATTTATGGCCCCAAGAACCATTGGAGTTATCTTGTCATTAAGTTTTCCAGTAACTGATGTCATTACTTTCTCCATTTGGGAGTAATCATCTACTATAAGCACTGTAAAGTATTACTATCATTTTAATTTTATTAGATAAATAAAAACATTTTCATGTTAAAAATTAGAAAATATTCCAACTGATAACAAAATTACTAAAAGCTATCCACAAATCTTCCATCTAGAAATGATTCCAGTGAATTTTTCAGGAAGTATTCCAATCCCTGGAAGTGAATGACCGAAAGGACATAAGCATTATATGACAACAGAACTCCCTTTTCCCCAGTGCTCTGTCTTACAGAGCTTCCTGTATTTTGCTATAGTTATTTGTCTGTGGTTATCAGTAGAGGAGTCAGCTGATGGATATTTTAGCTCCATTTTTGATTTGCAGAAGCTGTCTTTTTTAAAAAACCGAGAAGACATCAAAATCATGCCAAAGGGTTTGACCTTTTCTCCTATAAGTGATTGGAATCATTGAAAGATGAAAAGTTGGTTGAATTATCCAAACTAATTTTTGTAGGAGAAATTTTCACTGGAGCCAATGATGCATGAATCTAAGTGAACAAAAATAACATTTATGAGTTACGGTGTTGTGTTAATTGTATTATCCTTGGTATTTCACTTGATCATTTCCATATTGTAGCATAGGGTTAAGCACCCCAGATTAGATATACAAAACTGGAAACTCAGCTAGGTTAAGTGATGTGCTTAAAGACACGGAGCTAGTAACTGTCAGGGAAGGAATGACATTCAGAATGTACAATTACTACTTTCTTTCTAGGCACGGAGACTGATTTGAAAGGCACTTCAGTAAATGAGGTGAACTCTGAGCACATTTGATGATGAGAAGACTAAATGCCTTGCTGCATTCATAATGCAGCAGTGTTGCCTGGTGACTGTCCCCAGGGGACTTTCCCTGTGACTCAGCCATTGGGGAATCCTGAGGGAAGCTCAGCTTTTACTTCTTGAAATTTAGAGGCCTGACAGGCTCTGTGTTGATTGCAGACAGAGATATGAATCTCTGACAACTGAAAGATTAAAGGAGGGACTGTGGGTAAGTCCCTTTCTCTCTGGACCGGTTTCTTTAACCACAAGAACTGAGTGACCTCTGAAGTTTCTTCTCATTCTAACACTCAAGGATAATGCCAAGTGCCTGATGCCAGGCTGAATTCGATGTAGAGGACTAGCAATGGTATTCATCATTTTTAGGTATTAAACAAGTACAAAATCACCAGGAACAGAACTGGTTGAAATATGCTATGAGAATGAACAGAAAATACTTAGCTACTTAATTTGTATGCATTTACTAGGTGGTTAGGCAGGCTACAAGGCTGTTTAGCTTACATGTTACAATCTATCACATCATTGAGTATGTTACATGTAGGTAGCCATGCAGTTTTGTTGAGGGAAAGAATGAATAACGTAAAAAGGTTAATGTTCTACCAGAAAATTTTTTTCTCCTCAATAATGCAACACCTAAAATTACTCAGACTCAGCACTTCAGGAAAATCCTTATTTCCCAGACTTCCTTGAAGCTAGATGTGATCTCAGTATTAAAATTCTGACTGATGAGATGCAAATGAAACTGGTATTGACCCTTTTCTTATTGTTTGGAAAACATTCTTAAAGGAGAAAGACATGGTTATCTCCTCTTAGTTTCTTCTTTTTCCTGGCTAAGGTGGATAAACGGGTGAGATATTTGGAATGTGGATTTTAGAATAGAAGCTATGCATTGAGAACATCAAAGCAGTAAGACACATAGTGATTGGATGCCTTTCTTGGAGGGTGGGGTAGCTTTGGGGTAGGGTCTTGCTATGTAGTCTAGGCTGGCCTTGAACTATGTAGCCCAGGCTGGTCTCAAACCTTCAATGATCCTCCAGCCTCAGCTTCCTGCCACCATACCTGGCAGTGATCGGGTACTTGACAGTAGCCAAGCCTCTATACAAAATTTGAACTGCTTCTTCAAGAGAAAAGCATACTTGTATTTGATTTAAAAAAATCTCGCTTTTGGTTTATTATTTCTTGCAGTTGAACTTTATACATGGGAGCATTTTAAAAATAGCAGGTGATCTTCAGATTTTTTTCTTTGGAAGAGCAGCTGTTAAAAAATATTTTAAGTATGACTATAGTAAACTTCACAATCTTACATGGTAGATCTGATTTCTGGGTGTTGGTCAGGGAACGCCTGCCCACTTGATCATTTGTTAACTTTTAACAAAGTCAGAATTCTGGTATGCATACAGATTTTTCAATCAAGATGGAAGAGTGTTAAGTAACAGAGAAAGAGCGGCTCAGAGAGTCGCTGTCCAGATGCTGGAATACAGCAACATGGAGAAGACAGGAAGGATGGAAGTGGGTCCCCTGGGTGCAGGAAGAATCTGAAACACAAATTGAAGCCCATGGAAAGAGTAAAAAGACAAATTTCAGTGAAGAAGAAGGAGGTATCCAGCAACACCTTCTCCCTGAGAAGAGAATCACTGTGTGAGAGGAGTGGTTCAAACCTGTGGACTCACAGTGATTGCTAGTGACCCGAGGGGCCTCCATGGAGAATCACAGCAGTGGAGTGGAGCAGCAGATGTGAAGGACTGCGCTAACTGGCAGTGAGTGCTGAGGACTCAGTCCTCCCATGCAAGAGAGACATTGGCCTGGAGCCATCTAGGAGTGGGACTGCCTGATCTCAGAACTCAGAGCTGCTGCTGACTCCATCTAGAAACTCCCAGCTGGGTTCAGGCCCGTACAAGGAGTGTGGACTGCAGTGAGTTGAATGTGTCTGGTTTCAACCAGAAAGTGCAGGGTCACTCAAGCAGCACCTCCCCCACTACCCTGGATACCTCCGTAGCCTGCAGATCATTGAGGGCAGCACCTCCCTCTCCATACCCACGTCTTCAACAGCTCAGGGACCATGAGCATCCCATTCACCACCTGCAGAACACTGCTGGGCTGGTGGAAGCCTCAGCAGTCCCTTACCCACATAGAGGACTTCAGCAGGTCTGCAACTGTGCAGTGAGTTTCCCCCTCAGTGGGTCAGCAGGAGCAGCAACGAGCCCTCCCCTCTAGTTGTAGGACTTTGGAAACCTGGCAAAAGTGTAGGTGAATCCTCCTTCCATACAGAAAACACTGGGTGGGTTAAGGAGAGGCCTGACAAGGCCTCCCCCAACCTGGCAAAATTTGAAAGGGCCTAGCAGGACCCCTGTGACACAGTAGGGTCCCAGCTGAGGCACACAGTATAGCCAGATAGATCTGGCAGTGTGGAACAGCCTAAAACCACAGTGACAATAGAAGCTAAGGGTTGGCTTCCATCAATACTCCTAGGCTAGTCAGCCTAGGGAGAATATAAGACTCACCCAAAAGGACCTATAGGAGGAATCCAGGTGACTAGTTCCTCCACTTCATTGAGGGACTCAGCAATTGAACAAAAATCACTCATACAGTAGGACCCTAAGACACACACAACAGTCACTAGAGACTAGTGGGATTGAAAGACAAAAATATTAACCCAATAGTTGAAAATGACAAGACAAAAAAGTAAAATTCAATCTCAAGCATCCAGTTCATCAGGAACAAGTACAGGGAACAATGAAATAGAGGACACTGAAATTCGCACATGTGCAATTTCTGGAAAGATGGCAAATGAAATAAAGAAACAAATCCATGAAGCTACAGAGGAAATCAGATTAGAAATAATCTCTCAGGTAAAGAAAGAAATGATAACTTTAGTAAAGGAATTACTAGGCACAGCTAGAGAAGACATAGATAAAAAAGTACAGGAGCATGGGAAAATGATGGAAACCTTGAATGAGCAACTTAGGAAGCAAATAGAATGAATGAAAAAATTTCAAGGAGCTATCCAGGAAATACAAAACTCCACTGAAAGCTGGTGAAACTGTTTGAATGAAGCTGAGGATAGACTTTCGGACCTCAAAGACAGGATCACAGCTAGAGATCATGAAAGGAAAGAACTTGTAAAAATAACAAAGAAGCATGAAATAACAATTCAACAGCTTCAAAATGATGCAAAGAGAACCAATATAAGACTGATAGGCAGGGCCAGGAGTTTGGCTCAGCAACTTAAGTGCCTGCCTGGCAGGTGTGAGGTTGTGAGTTCAATCCCTGGTGCAAAAAAAAAAAAAAAAAAAAAAAAAAAAAAAAAAAAAAAAGACTGATAGGCATCAATGAAAGTGCAGGAGTCAACGCAACTGACTTAAAAAAAAACTGTTCACAGAAGTAACGGTGGGAAATTTCCCAAACTTGGGAAAAGAATCAGATATGCAGATAAGTGAGGCATATAGAACACCAGTCATAACCAAAATACATCTACATCCAGACATACAGTAATTAAGATCCAGACATACAGCATAAAAACAGAATACTAAAAGCTGTTAAAGAAAAGACACAACTCACCTATCAAGGAAAGTCCATTAGAATCATGGAAGACTTTTCAGCACAAACCCTCAAGTTAAGATGAGCTTGGAGTGAAGTATTTCAAGCCCTGAAAGAAAACAACTTTCAACCTAGATTGATGTACCCTGAAAAACTTTCTTTCAAAATTGATGGAGAAATAAGATACTTCCATGACAAAGAGCAGTGGAAGAAATTCATGTCTACCGAGCCAACCCCAGAAAGAATACTGAAAAACATAATAGAGAGAGACAAAAATGACTACAATTCCCAGAAAAACAACAGGAGAAAACGACTAGGCAGGGTAAACAATTAATTGAGGGGGACGAGGAAGAAACCAACAACAGGAAAATAACATGACAAAGTTAAGCCAGTACATATCAGTTATATCCATCAATGTAAATGGCCTCAATTCACCAATTAAAAGAAACAGGCTAACAGAATGGATCAAGAAACAGTATCCAACAATATGCTGTATACAATAAGTTCATTTGTCTCAAAAGGAAACTCATAGACTAAAAGTCGAAGGATAGAAAACAATGTTCCTTGTGACAGGAACCCAGAAAAAGCAGGCATAGCTATTCTGTTTGCAAAATGATCCAAAAATGATCAAAAGAGATAAAGAAGGTCATTACATACTTGTTAGGGGAAAAATTCAAGAGGAAAAGCTAACAATCATAAATATATATGCACCAAATAGAGGAACATCCAACCATATAAGACAGTGTTGTGATTTATACATTGTGTCAACTTGGGAAGTCTAGAAGCTTAATTAAATAAGGCAGCAGCTCCACATCCTGGGGTGTAGAACACAAGCAGTTACCTGTTCATTGTGTCAATATGAGAAGGTCAGAAGTTTAACTGAGAGACTCAGCAGGGAATCAGGGTTCTTACTTTGTAAATATCCTCTTCCTGTGTAAAGGAAGGCAAGGAGATTTGTGGATGCTACACCCACCCTGGGGGGGGGGGACGTGTCCTGTGTACAATGTAAGGGAGGAGAAGAGGCTTGCTCTTGCCCCTCTTACTCTGGCTGCTTTTGCTCTGCTGCTGCCTTGAAGTGTTGCCCCTGTGCCGTGCCACCCTACCTTGGAGCCAGCTGATTATGGACTGAAACCTCCCAAAACAGTAAGCTAAATAAACCTTTCTTCCCTAATTTTGGTGTCAGGTGTTTTGTCCCAGTGACGAGTGAAAAGTAACTAAGACAGATACTAAGGGACATGAAAAACCAAATACTTAATAACACAATCGTAACAGGGAACCTTAATATCCCATTGCCACATAGAGATAGATCAACTAGACATAAAATTGGCAAAGAAATAACAAAACTGAATCAAACCTGTGAACAAATGGACTTAGTAGATGTTTGCAGAGTGTTCCACCAAACAACATCAGAATACACATTTTTCTCAGCTGCACATGGGACGTTCTCTAAAATAGACCATATATTAGCCCATAGAAAATGCTTCAGTAAATGCAAAGGGATTGAAATTATTCCATGCATATTATCTGATCATAATGAACTGAAATTGGAAATAAATGGTAAAAGAAACTGCAAAACCTACATAAACACATGGAAATTAAATAACAACCTATTGAACAACTAATGGTTTGCAGATGAAATTAAAGAAGAAATTAAACAATACCTAAAATTCAATGAAAAATGCAGATAAAACATACTGAAACTTGTGGGACACAATGAAAGCAGTCCTAAGAGGAAAATATATAGCAATAAATTGTCACATCAAGAAAACAGAATGAGCACAAATAAACAGCCTAATGCTACACCTCAAGCTTCTTGAAAAAAAAGAGCAAGTC
>RJWM01009388.1:0-68276 GCA_004363535.1 Dasyprocta punctata | reverse complement strand
AAAAAAAAAAGAAAAGAAAAAAGAAAAGATTCTTCCATGTGTTGGTATTTCATTCCTTTTTGTGAATGAATAATATTCCATTGTATGAGTACATTAGTTATTTGTAACCCATTCATCATTGATGGATATTTTGGCTATACTTTTTGCCCATTATTAATAGTGCTGCTACAGATTTTTGTGTACAAAGTGGGTTTTTTTTGTATCTATTTCAGTTCTTTTGGGTATATACTAGGAGTCAAATTCCTTGGTCATTTACAAATTCTATTTTATCTCATTGGGGAACTGTCAAACTATTTTCCACAGTGATAGCATAATTTTGCCTATCAGGGATACATGAGTGTTTCAATTTCTCTACTTCTTCATTAACACTTATTTCCCTCTAAAAAAATATTTTAACCATTCTAGGATGTGTGAAGTAGTATCTATTATGGTTTTGAGTTGCGTTTCCTGGGAGAACAAACACATTGAGCATCTTTTCTTTCCTTGTTATGTGTTAATTCAGTGTCAGTATTCACAACTGATAGCATTTTGGTTTTAAGTAGGTTCATAGCAGGATTTAGATGGCACACTCTCACATGTAGATTTTGTTCTCTTACTTTGAGTTACAGGGAGGAGGCTACTATTTGCAAACGGAGAATAATAAACACTCCTAGGTGATGATGTCAATATGGAAATAGATAAAGGATTTTTTCAGAAGCAGTTTTATTAAAATTATGCTGTTAATGGAATCTTTTTTTCTCTAAAGTTTTATTTTAAAAGCCATCCTAGGAAAACAAATGAGACAAATAGAAAATCTTCCATGTCATGTGCTTCAGTATCTCCTAAAGTGGTTTGGCCAAAACCTTGAGTTTTCATTCTGACTTTGTTGCTGAGTGCCCTCTGACCTTTGGCCTCTGAGCTGGGCTTCTGTACTGAGTCATCTCTCTGCCCTGCTTTCCCATCAGCTCAGGTGCGAGGATGATGATGAACCCCACCAAGAAAAAATCTACAAATGGAATGATTTTGAGGAAGTTGTTAGAATCTTCTCAAGTGAGCCATGCATTTTGACAGCCCTGGCTTGGGCTGGATTTCTCCTTTCTTATGATCTAATGATCCTTTGTCCAATGCCAACTTCTCAGGGTGAACAGACAGGGTAATGTGTGTCTCATTAGAGAAGGAGAAATTTGAGCACCCCCAAGATAGTTGTTCCATCACAGTTCAGTTTTAAACTATCAAAATAGATTTACATTAAAACAGAAAAATGGGGAAAATGATATGAAAATAAAAACCATATCATGTACTACTTTTTTAATAAGTAGTTAGTTCTCTGGAATTGTTAAGTTTAGAAGAAGTCAGAAACTTAATATATATGTAACACTAAGATGCTTAATTGGACATATCTATTGGGATGAAGTCTGCAATCAGGTCCTGATTAGATTTATCTTTCTAGTCATTCTTAATGCTAAAAATCACCCTTCCTTCCCTAATGTTTAACCATTTCTCTGAAAATTGGGAACATGCTGAAATGTTTCTCATTGAGAGCTAAGGCTAAATTTTTATACAACAAAACATTTCAATTCCACTCTCAAAAAAACGATACTGTTCTCACCCTGGCAATCACACTCAGCTTTTCCTGAGTTAATCACCTAGTTACTAGGGCTTTAGCTGGAGGCCACTGGTAGGCTGGGAGGTATGGAATAGAAATTTTCAGAGTAATTGCTTTCCCAGAGGTAACGTTAAAATGGTTATCTTGGTAGGGGAGAAAACAGCAATTGAGGATTGATGGTTTCCAGGTAGAAGGTCATGGGAAGGTTCTTAAAGTCTGTGATTTCCTTTCTGGCTCTTAAATTCTGTGATTTCCTTTGTATCATCTTCTACCCATTATTAGCAACATACAAGGTCAAACATTATCCCAGAGAAACAAATGAGCTCAGTAAATAGTTACTCAATGAACCTGCTTTAGATACTTACATGATGTTCTTCCATGAATGAGTTTTGAGAACTTTGGAAACATGTTCAGCTGGCCATTACATACAAGTGGTTGGAGATTTCATTGTTTCCTTTTCTTTTTTCTTGTTTCCTGCATTTATGCTTTTATGTGTATCTAACTGTAACTTTGAGAGTTCATGAGAACAAAACTGCAACAGTGCTGATTTCAGGTGGTTGCAAATTGGTCTTGGTCTTTTGAGATAGGGGAGATGCTCTCCTAATCTGTTCCATGGGCTACAGCAGAATGCAATAGCCTGCATAGCTTGTGAAGGCTAGAAATCTATTTCTCACAGTTCTGGAGGCACGGAAGTACAGTAGTAAAATGCTGGCATCTGCCAGGTGCCTTTTTGCTGGATTATTCTATTGCAGAAGGTGAGATGGTGAGAGAGGGCTGAACTCACTTTTATAACAAATATACTTTCATGATAATGAACCAACTTCAATGATAGGGACATTAATCCATTCATGAGGTCCCTGCCCTTGTGACCTAATAACCCCTTAAAAGTTTCATCTCTTGTCACTGTTACATTAGAGATTAAGTTTCCAACATGAACTTTGGGAGACACATTCAGGCCATACCAGCTGATATAAAAGAATATGTGGTGAGATCTCTGTTTGCTTTTTTGTTTCAATATAATTTGTTCAACGGAAATATTGTGCCCTTTTTTTCTGGTTGGATTATTGGGTAAATACAGAGTATCCTGCTATGTTTTGTATTTTCCTTAAGTCTGGGAACCCTGCTTTTCTGGACTCTCAGGTGGACTGTATCGCCCACAGTTCCTTGCAGGAATGTGTGGCCATGTGTCTCAGTGGAATCTCTGTGGAAGTGGTGGGTGACTTCTAGGAATCTTCAGTGAGAGCGCTTCTACGTGTTCTTTCCCCTATTTGGTGAGTTAGGATAGAAAACTTTCAAGGTGACTTTGGAAGCTACATGTTGAGGACAGCAGTGCATCTCTTAGATTTGATTACATGGAGGAAGACCACCCCATTAATCTGTTCATTTTCTCTGTCCTGTTATGTGAGCAAGAAAAAATTTTATGTTGATTTTGAAGTGTTAATTCATTTTGTTATCTGTACAGTTTTATGTAAATAGCCCACTTAACCAACAAAAATATATAGTTGGTTAAACCATTTTATTGGTAACTAAACTACTAAATATGGAGGAAGCCACATAAGAAGGTCATGTAATAAAAGGGAATTATTTATAACTTCCAAAAGCAATGCTGTAAGAGTGTTCCAGAAGACCTGTACCATGTAGTAAATGACTAAAATCTACTTTCTTAAAACATGAACAATCATTTTATTATTTCTCCTGGGTTTTGTGGGTCTAGACTTTGGGGAGGGCGCCATATGATCAGGTTAATATTTATAACATAGTTCATTTCAAAAGTTATTTAATGTGGAAGCCCATCTATGGTGGTAAGTCAGGAAAGTAAGTAGCATGATTCTGACCATGTAAAAGCTTTCTTGATACTGTTATCAAGAGTAGTACTACTATTATCAAGTAGTAGTAGTAATACTACTACTAAATGATTTATATATGTGGATAGGTACAAAATAGAATAGAATACTTAGTTAGGGTGTTAAAAGAATTCATTCTGCAAATATTTAAGCACCTATTGGGCATTGGTTATCTAGACATAAACCAAAGAGGAAAAGCACCCCACACCCCCAAAACTTATCTGCAGGTGTATGTATAAAGAAGTGACCAAAATATTAGTTGTATAGTTGTACAGGGTATTTGAAGATAAGTGCTATGAAGAAAAATAAAACACAGAAGCACAGAAAATGTGTGCAACAGTGCAATTTTCAGTAGAGTGATTAAATAAAATGTAGAAAGAGAAAGTAATTTTTGAAAAAAAGCTTTAAAAGGAGATGAGAAGATGAGACTCATGGCCATTTGAAAGGACAAGTTTTCCATGAAAGGGAAGAGCAAGCAAAGAAAAAGAAAGAAAGAGAGAAAGAAAGAAAGAACCCTCATGAAGAATCTGAGAGATATTTTCAAAGAACAAAAAGAAAATTAGTGTGACTGCAGCAAAGTGAGGGAATAGCAGAACTAGAGACAGAGCTCAGAATGGGAACAGAATGGGTTGAAAGGACTAGTAGTGAAGGGCCTTCTAGGTCTTTCTAAGTCCAGTAGCTTCCAAAGTCACCCTGAAAGATTTCTCTATTCTAACTCACCAAATAGGGGCAAGAACATGTATGAGCACTCTCACTGGAGAGTCCTAGAAGTGATCCACCACTTGCACAGAGATTCCACTGAGATACATGGACACATATTCCTGCAGGGAACAGTGGGCCCAGGAAGCAGGGTTACCAGAGTTAGAAAAAATACAAAGGCAGAATTTCACACAGTAAGATGGACAACCATTGGAGAGCTCTGAGTAGAGAGATCGCTTTGGATGTAGCATTGGGAATAGTTAGTAGAAGGATGAACACAAATAAGGAAGTAAGATAGGAAACCATTGTGATAATCTAGAAACTAGATATTGTTTGCCCAGACCAGGGTGTAATGGCAGAAATACGAGAAGTAACCAGATTTTGAAGGTAGAGCCAGCAGGATTTCTTGATGGACTGAATATGTGATATGAGAGAAAGAGAAATCAAGACAGACCATATATTTTGGCTTGAGAAACTGGAAGAATGCTTTACATTAATTGGGATTGATAAGAAAAATGATAGATCAAATGGTTGAGGAGAAAATATCAAGTTAGTATATGGTGAGTTCATCCAATATGGAGGAAAAATTAATGATGTAGTCAAGAAGACAGCATTGCTGTAACTGAATGAAAAAGAGAGGTTACAACCCAGTGCACATATGGAGACGTTAGTCTTGGACAAGTGTTTGAGTGGTTCATTTGTAAAAGCAGTAGGGGAAGAAGAGAATATTATCCAGAAGCTGCCAGGTTAATATTTAAGATGAAGGGTTAACAGAATTTCTTTTCTAACTGTTTCTGTTTTCTTTTCATTTGAGAATTGGTACGAAGGAAGAGACACTGGAAAACCAAGAAGAGAGGAAAAAGTATAAAATTATCATCTAGGAGAGCAAGAGGGAAAGAACTATGGGAATGTAGTAGTATCGGGCCCACTTGAGGTTCAGAGTTATTCATTTAAAATAGTTCTTGTCAGCATGCATGATAGTGCATTTGGGTTGAGGTTTTCTATGCAAGTGTGATAAATTGAGAAAGAAATAAGAGGTTGAGGGTGCATGCAAGACATTACTCATAATGATAAATCATAGCAGCTTAAACAGGATCGGGGAAGTAAGAACTTGACAGGAGTGGAGGACAGCAGGCAGAGTTGATGGATTGTAGATCCCAATGGGGCTGAAAGACTATTACAGATGGGCTCTATAGGGAGTTAACTGGAAAGAGAGTAGATGGAGAGCCAGGTGTGAGATGCCTGACTCTGAGATGATGAGTGGATATAGATTTTGGTAATGACAGGAACCAGGGGTTGAAACTTGGAAGACTGGTTGAAGTAGGGAAGAGGATGAACCAGTGGAGGAAAGGAAACCACAGAACAACAAGGGCAGTGCTGTGAAAGTATCATCAGAATGGGATTAAAATCACCAATAATTACAATAAACACATTGGTAGACTGGAAGTGAGTCATAAGGTAAAATCTTTGAAACATGAAGAGTAGTACTCTGAAAAAGGAGATTGAAGAGGATATTAGAAAATGGAGAGATATTCCATGCTCTTGGGTAGGAGGAATCAATATAGTGAAAATGGCCATACTTCCAAAACTGTTACAGAGATTCAGTGCAATCCCAATCAAAATTCTAATAGCATACCTCACAGAATTAGAGAAAACAATCCTAAAATTCATCTGGAACCAGAAGAGACCTAGAATAGCAAAGGCAATCCTTGGCAACAAAGACAAGGTAGGGGGCATCACAATTCCTGACCTGAAATACCATAAAGCTACTGTGATAAAAACAGTGTGGCACTGGCAAAAAAACAGACCCAAAGATCAATGGACTTGATTAGAAGATGCAGAAACAACTGCAGACACAGTAAGCCACCTTATCTTTGACAAAGGTGCCAAACACATTCATTGGAAGAAAGATAGCCTCTTTAATAAATGGTGTTGGAAAAACTGGCTTTCCACATGCTGAAGATTAAAACTGGATCCATATCTTTCACTATGTACTGAGTTAAAATATGAATGGATTAAAGATCTCAACATTAAATCTGCTGGAAGATAAAGTAAGTAAAACTCTTGAAGACATTGGTGTAGTCAAAGACTTTATGAATAAAAGCAAGATTGCACAGGAACTATCGCAAAGAATGAACAAATGGGATCTCATTCTATTGAAAAGCTTTTGCACAGCAACAGAACCACTAACAGAGTGAAGACAACCCACAATTTGGGAGAAAATATTTGCCAGCTCTCCCTCAGATAAAGGATTATTATCAAGAATGTATGAAGAACTTAAAAAAATCAGTCCTCCAAGATTTAAAGACTCAATCCAAAAATGGGCATCTGAGATGAACACATGCTTCTCAAATGAAGAAGTACAAACAGCAAGTAAATACGTGAAAAAATGTTCAACAGCATTGGCAATTCAAGAGATGCAAATGAAAATTACACTGAGATTCCACCTCACCCCAAAAGGAATGGCTAGTACTAAGAAGTCAGCCAATAATAAATGCTGGAGGGGCTGTGGAGAAAAAGAAACCCTTCTCCACTGTTGGTGGGAATGTAGGCTGGTGCAACCACTGTGGAAGTTAGTTTGGAGATTCCTCAAAAGGCTAGGATTGAAGGTCCCCTTTGACCCAACTATTCCCCTTCTGGGTATCTTCCTAAAAGAACTAAAAACATCATACCACAGCGATGTATGTGCACCTATGTTTGTAGCTGCATAGTTCATAATAGCCAAATCTTGGAAGCAACCTAAATTCTCCACTACTGAGGAGTGGACGAAAAAGATGTGGTATTTTTATATAATAGAATACTACTCAGCTATAAAGAACGATAAACTAGATATTTTCACTCTTAAATGGATGCGCCTTGAAAATATACTTGTCAGTGAACTACATCAGTCATACATGTGTAACCATCGTATTGTTGCACTTGTGTGACCAACTGAAAGAAAATTCATTTATGTATATAAAAAATTAGTTAAGATTGTTAATGAAAAAATTTTGAGTGAAAAGTAGTTTTCATAGTGTCATTTTTAGATTACATTTTTACTGTGAATTGTTCTTTTGAAAATAATATAGTAGTCATAACAAAAATAATAGTCATACAGCTTGTTTCTCTCGATTCATTGAGGGGAAAGCTAATAATTTTCTGGACAATGCTTTATATCTATATCTTATACTCTAAACAACTACTGTGAATATAACAATATGTAATGTATCAATTATTATTACTCTCCTATTGGCCTATTTTGAAATTCTGTTTTACTGTAATCTCTTTTTTTTTCTGTTTAAAATAAAAAAAAGAAACATGAAGTGGAATGATCAAGGGGCTGGTAGATGTCTACAATGAAGACTGGCAGGGATGACGATAGACTGATGATACAGATTCAAAGCTGGGAAGGAGAGCGAGTGACTGAGAAGCAGCAGTGAGGAGCATGATGTACACCTGCCCCACTCAGAGGCCTATAGTTTAAGAGGCATGATGGAGATGTCAGCACCAGAGATTCCTTCTGTAGAAACAATGTCCTGTGGGCAGAACTGGGCATCTGTTAACTGACTCTGGAGAAAAGTGGAAGATAGAGGACATTTTACTTTTGGACTGTAGGGTGCAAAGGGCTTACTGAATAGGGGATGGAGAGAGAAGAGACAGACCCTGTAACTGACCCTCAGCAGAGCCTTATGAAAATAATAAAGGCCTTATATGTAAGGTAAAGATTGTTAATGATGATATGAAAAAATTCTTTCTCTTGCCTTCATCTGATGACCATTTTTCATGAACCAGAGGTCTGCCTGTGACAAGTAGTGTGTTCCAGTTCTCTTGTTTCTAAAATGGGTCTGGTTCCTAGAACAAATAGAAGAAGCAAACAAAGGATCCCTCAGTTAATGCTGCCGACCTAAACTTAGTGATCAGTCAACTCTAGCTGATTGCTCTGAAAGAGAACGCTCTGATTTTTACCCTTCAGTTTGGATGAAGGCATCTGGGTATTTTGGGAATAGGGAAGGAAAATCTTTGAAGAGCTCACCTCAGAAGGACAAGAGACTTGACATGGGGAACTTTGCTATCTTACTGCAACGCACATCCCCTTTGGGTTGTGAGGGAAATGATGTCAGTGGATGGAGTGCCAACACTGACATCCAGCTAGCCTCTAGCTACCTGAAAACTGGTATTAAAGAAATAAAAAGAATTTTTATTTGGAAAATTAAATAGGACACCACAGGCATGTGTGCATTTACAGAAAACACGATTATTACCTTTCTGCTTTTGTGGACTGCTTGGGGCAGTTGTCATTGGTTGAAAGGGACTCTGCCAGTTGGCATGCAGGTACATATGTGTGCATGTGGTATGTGCTATGGTTTGAAAAAGGCTCGTGTCTCCAACCTCACTGTTTCTTGCCTGCCATGCTGTGAGCTGTTTCTCCTCTACCTTGGAACCAGCTACTATGTACTGAAACCTCTACAAAGTATAAGCTAAAATGATAAACTTTTCTCCTTAACTTGTAGGTGTTGGGCATTTTGTCTCAGCAGTGATACACCCAGTTTTGGAATTTGAATCTCTAGAACTGTGAGCTACATGAACGTCTCTTTTCTTCACAAGTAGCCTGTGTTGGGTTTTTCATTATTGCAATGAAAAGCTGCCATATAGTCCCACTCTTAGCAGGATGCGAGCAGAGCATGCCCTAGTGGAGTCAGAGGTATCCTACCACTGGAGTTGAAGCTCAGTCTTTCTAGTTCAGTTTTTGCTTTTCAGAATGTATTTCTTCCATAAAAGATATTTTTGGATAATTTGCAACAATAATAAATAAAAAAATTGTGTGAGAAGAAGATGGAGTCAAACTTACCTATTATCTTTAATGTGAATTTTCTCTTCCTAGTGTTTTAGCATGTATCTGCCAACATTTATATTCCCCAAATATAGTTATGCACAGAGAGACAAAAACGAATAATTTCTTCAAGCTATGCTAGACTAGGAGACTTTTGAGAGTCATAAAGGGAAACTTGAAGATTTATCAAACAGAATGACTGATGCGTGGTGTAGTCATGTGGTGGTAAAATTTAGAGCCTATAGTTTTGACTGTTTTTCAAATTCAGCAATGAGGCCTTAGGAAATTATCTTACTTACTCTTCTCTCATTGCTGAGACAAAATACCCAACACCCAAAGTTAAAGGGGGAAAGGTTTATTTTGCTTACAGTTTGAAGAGGTTTCAGTCCATAATTGGCTGGTTCTAAGGAAGAGTGGCACACGGCAACAAAAACAACAAGGGAGTTTAACAGAGTGTTTCTATTCCTTTTATCTTATCCAGACTGCTGAAATTAGAGTGGCGTCAAACCAATCAGTGGACTGATTTAGATCACTCACCCTTAATCCCAGCATCACACAATCTGGATTTGTCACCTCTGAAAAAGCCCTATGACTGCATGAGGCTTTGGGGAGACATCTAGACACAAGCCATAACAGTTATTAACCTTTTTTTATTTTAAAGAAGCAAAATAGAAGAAAAGGTAGAAGTAATACAGAATTTAAAAAAAACAGTAAGAAATCAATACTAGTCAATATATTACATATTGTTATCTTAGAAGTAGTTGTTCAAGTTATGAGATCTAGGCATAAAAAATGATCAGACAATCAAACAATGACAACACAAACTATTCTTTCTGATGAACTAACAGAATCAGTAGTATAGTTATCTATTTTGCATACTTATACATACATACAGTTATATGTGTATATCAACAAACATATCTTTTCTTCCATTTCTCCTTTCCCCTATCCCAGCTGTTCTTTAATTTTAAGCACTTTCTCTCCCTTTCCTTATTTCAATCAGATATTAACCTCTTATACTGAATTGCTCTTTGGCAAATTTGACAAGAGACTACTTCTTAGATCTGCAGATCCTTTTCCAAGGCAAATGTGGAAGATAGCCAGAAGGAGGATCAGCAGGCTGAAGGAAACAAAGTAGGGTAGGAACTTGACTGGAACAGAGATTAAGAACAATCTGAAGAGGATTCTGCATGAAAGTTTTGAAGAACTTTGAGGGTAGACATACTGGGTTTCTTTGCATAATTTTGCCCAAGACTCTGGAAATTATGCTGTCACTGGCTACCAGGATCCTATTAGAAGCTTTTTTCCCCCAGCTGTACCTGAAGAACAACCAAAGTTGTAAAGAAATTTAGCTTAATTTAGTTACTCCATCCAAGTCAATCTTAGCTCAGTTTTTGCCTTCTCATCATAGCTCCCTGGATGTACTCTTGGTTCCCAGTGAATTTTTACTTTAAATGACACTCTCAGCCAAGTGTGGTGGTACCTCCCTGTAATCTCAGCACTCGGAGACTGAGGCAGGAGGATCACCATGAATTCAAAACCAGCCTGGGCTACATAGTGAGTTAAGGCCAGCTGAACTGCACAGTGAGACCCTGTCTCAAAACTAAACAAAAAACAAAACAAAACAAAACAAAATGACAAGACAAGACAAGACAAGACAAGACGCTCTCTGTTTTGTTATTTCTCGGCTCTTCCTAAGTGAAATTTCCTGTCCTTCTAGCAGGTGCAGCTGTTAGATATCTTCCAATCTTAGCTTTCTTTTTATATTTGACTTCACAATTTATAGTAATACTGTTTAGACTCCAACATCCAGCCTCTCTTTCTCATACTTCTGCTAAGTTTTGAGGGAATCTATGCACTGATCTAACATGAGACAGTGCACCAGGCGATGTGACACTTCAAGGCCCTTAATATTGAAGTCTGCTCTAAAGCAAAGGGGGAGTTGTAATTGTCATGAAAAAACCAGAATTTTAAAAGTTAGATTTTAGTTTTCCTTTAGAGACAGAAGGCTTCTCCAAACTTCCTAAGGCCTATGGCATAAACTGCCAACCCCAGAGGATAGAGTATGCAGATGCTGGCACCAGGAGGTCACAGTCCAGTTTCATTTCCACAGGAAGCAGGGAGAGGTCCAGAAAGGGATGAAACAAGCCTGATCATGTCTGTCAGCTCATTGTATTCTTTAACCACATTGCTCCTTGCTAGAAGAGACCCTAACCCACCTGTAAATGGGGAGATGGTGATTTGAGGAAAATGGGCCCCTCTGTATCAGAGCTACCTTTGAATAAATCCTTTTTCCTTTTTACAAGAATAAATACATAAAACTGCTGTGCATCAAAGGACACAACCAACAGTGTGAAAAGGCCACCCACCAATCATGTATCTGATGAGGATTGATATCCGGAATATTTAAGGTAATCCTACAACTCAACAGCAATAACAAAACTAACTCCATTGGAAAATATGCACAGGGCTCACAGAGACATTTCTCTGAAGAAGATATACAAGCACATGAGAAGATATTCAAGATCACTAATCATTAGAGAATTCCACATCAAAAGCATAATGAGATATAAACTCATACCCTCTAGAATGACCACTATCAAGCACCAAAACAGAACAGAAAATATAGTATTGGTGAACATGTGGAGAAACTGGAACACTTGTGCAATGTTGGCGGGAATGTGAAATGCTACAGGCCACCACCCCCCGCCCCCCCAAAAAAAGAGAGAAAAGAAATGGAAACAAAACTTTTGTAAATAAGCAGGGAGGAAGAGTTGCAGGGAAGGGGAGGGGAATGGGGAAGAAAGAAGAATCAAGGTGTATCATGTACAAGTTCAAATTCCATATGACGAGTGTGATCTTATGTATACCAAAAATGTACCAATAAAATTAATTAAAAAAACACTACGGCATCTGTGGAAAACAGTATGGAGACTACTCAGGCAATTGAAGTGGGATTATCATATGACAATTCTACTACTGGGTAGATATCCAAAGAAGTTGAAAGTAGGGTCTCTAAGACATCTGAACACCAATGTTCATAAGGCATTATTTGCAATACCTAAGATGTGGGAGTACCTGTGTCCTCGGTCGGATGTGTTACCAGATGGTAGGTCTCCAGAGGATTCTTTTCATGTCCTTGGTGTCCTTTCATGAAGAACTGGACAGGACACAGAGAAAAATTAGTGGGAAATGTACATTTATTGAGGGTGGAGAAGAAGTACACTCTGCAGAGTGAACAGACTCACAGTGTCTGTGAGGATAGGAGAAAGAGGTCATTTGTATCTGAAGTTCCTGGGTTGGCATCCTCACACAAGGACAGTTGTCCTATCAAAAACTCACTTGGCCTGTTGCCAGATTTAAACTGTCCTATAGAAGGCCTGCTTAGTTTCATACCAGATGTAAGTGAAGAATTGAAAATAGCACTTTTCTGATTGGTTCAGTGCAAGAAGTGACAGAGTCATCCTGGATCCTCTGTTCTGTACATGTGCCCTGGGTCTTTATGACTTTGAAAGATTTTGTCTAATTGCTTAACCAGGTTGACGCAGCCCTGATCTCCTATCTCAGATGGATGAGTAGGCAAAAGGTGGGATAGACACACAATGTGGCATTATTCAGCCTTAAAAAGGAAGGAAAGCTGGGCATGGCGGTATACATACCTATAACCCCAGAACTCTGGGATGCTGAGGCAGGAGAATCACAAGTTTTAGGCCAACCTGAAAGTTACCAACTTAGTGAGATCTTGTTTCAAAACAACAACAAGAAAAAAGTAAAACGGTCTGGGAATGTAGCTCATTGCAAAGGTCCTGTATTCAATTTCCATTACCACACACACACACACACACACACACACACACACACACATGGAAAGAGATTCTGACACCTGCTAAAACATGAACGATCCTACATCACAATTGAGGGCTAAGTGAAGGAAGCCAGATACAAAAGGACAAGCATTGTGTGGTTCTATTAGATGAAGTCCTTGGAATAGTTAAATCCACAAAGACAAACAGTAGAACAGTGGCTTCTACTCAAACTCAAACTACTTTTGGGTAAAACAAGAGAGAGAGTTCCTCTTTAATGGGTACCGAGTTTGAGTCTGGGACAATGAAAAATTCTGGAGAAAAACCAGTGATGATTTCACAATGATGGAATGTACTTAATGCCACTGAACTGTACACATTTAGAATAGTTAAAATGGCAAATTTTATGTTATATTTTTATCATCTTAAAAATAAAAGTTACAATCCTTCTTAAAGAAGAGTGAAAGAGTCCCCAATTTACTAGATGAAAGGAATTCTGAAATTGATGAAATACATTTACAGTCAGTTACTTGAAAATGTTTTTGTCACATAGATGTTTTTCACATAAGTCATTTAAAAATTACAGTTTAGGAAAAAGCCTTCTGGTAATTGATAGTGTATATTTATAATTCCTTTATATTTTTGGGTAATTTTTTAAAAATAGTAATTCGATACCCTGTAGTAAACATATTTTAGTGTTCACCACTTTTTTGATTTCACGACAGTTCCATGAATTAAGAAGAGCAGACCTTAATGTACCTATTTTACAGATGAAGTTAAAGCCTAGGAGGGTGTCGCCTTTGGTCAGTAGGAGCTTGAATCCCAATCTACTGACTTGAAATCACAGGAACTGCAACAAAGTATGTAAAGATAAGTCGCTTTTGTTCATGAACATTATCAGGACTATTATTTACCATGTATTTTCCAAACCCCATATTAGGCTGGCAAATGTAGGTACTATGTGTTACTAGGTCCAAGGTTTTCCTGTGGAGTTGACCCCAAGTGTGGCCCTTGAAGTACACCAGGGAGCATCTCTGGTGATTCTTAGCCATACAAAATTGTCCCTTTCTCCTTTCTCTCAGTTTTCCTAACTGTGAAATAGACATGCTAATGCCATCTGCCTGTGAGTTATTGCTTCAAAAGTAGTTCAAGTTGACCTAATGAAATGAGTGACACGAAAATTGTTTGTGGAATAGAGAAGCATCAAAAAGCTGTCTGTGTCCATCACCGATATCCTTGGTATACAGTTTAGGAGACAGGCGAGTGGGGTTCAACTGGACCTCACACGTAGGCTCAGGCATGAGCTGTTCTAAGTTTTCCTTTCACCTGTAAAAGGAAATGGTGAAGGTGTGGGGGACTGGCCACATTTGGCTTAGGGTGCTCTTCCTCTGTGCTGTCTGTTAGGGCCACTCCACTCCTGTCCCCTCCTTCCATAACTGCCCTGCTGGAAAGTCATTCCTTCTAAGAGAAAGTTGATGATGGCTTGAGTTCTCACTCTTTCTGCCTCCAAATAATGTTTCTCTATCAATATAATACTCAGAGATCCCATAAGGATGATTCTGTACTGGTAGAATTTTGGAATCATTGCAATGTTTTTGGAGGGCTAAGTGTATTTTTATTTTAGACTCCTAAATCACAGCATGATTGTGGTTGCCTATTACCAAGGTTGTCCGCAGACTGAGACTGTCATACTCTGGATTATCATTATATACATACAATTTAGCAGTACATCATAAATGCCATATGTTGTTTTTATTAAAATAAAAGCTACACAAAACTCACCATTTAAAGTGCAGTTCAATGAGTTTTGACAAACATATGCAAGTATGTTACCACCACAGTCAAAATATAGTTTCCATATGTCCCCTCGTAGTCAGTCTCCTATCCCTATCCTCGGCCCCGCACTGCTTGCTGTCAACATAGACCAGTGGTGGCAAACATATGGCATGCACATCACAGCGGGCTGTTTGTATTATTGAAAGCTCTAAAAGGTTCACCATCACTGCCATAGGCCGGCTCTGATTTCTCTAGAATGATATACAAATAGATTCATACAGTGTGTAATCTTTTGTGTCCGCCTTATTGGTATCATAGATTGGTATCGCCTATTTTTTTTTATTTAAGCGAAGAAGAAAAAAAGACATATAAAACAAAGACAACAAGCAAAAGAGACAAACAAACGACTAGAGTAAATACACAACAGTAACATTGCAGGTTTACAAAACCGGATGATAGAAACTTGACAATGGTTGCAATATTGCGTATTGTTATCTTTAAAATGGTTACTTACATTAACAGATATAGACTTGTAAAATTGATCTAATCATAAGAGTATTAATTGTTCTTTCTCAATAACAAATACATTCAGCAGTGTGTTCATTTTAGTTATCTTACATATACATATATACAGGTTTGATTATCGCCTATTTGTTAAGCAAATAAAATGCAGCTCACGTATTTACTCTCAGTGTGAACTACACATTTGTGGATCGTCTACACTGTAATGTGTTGAATAAATTCTTGACTAACAATTGTCCATGTGACCATGCTGAACTGGGCTTGTGGCCTTTTTATTCTTTGAGTCAGGAAGAAATGGTTCCTATTTTAAAATCGTGATTATTTGCTGCAGTTATAAGCTGCTCTGTAAGTGGCAAGTGTTTAGCGGGTAGGGGAGATTGAGGACTCTCCAGTTTCTGTTTGCAAAGTTATTTTAGCCTTAGCTTAGGAAATACTTGTATTGTTGATAAGCTCACAGGTAAACCAATTATACTTCAATCAAATAACATTCAGCTTTCAAATTATGAAAGTAACACAGGCTAATTATAAAAAATTTTAAGGAGTAAAAGGAAAAGCACAATAGAATTTTTTCTACATTAGTTTATAGAGAATAATTTTTGTACAATTATTTCCAGTTTTCTCTAAACAGTTTTTTACATAGCTATAATACAACATATAAAACAGTATATATAGTATACAGAGTAGGTAGTACTGCACTTACAGTACTATATAATACTATAGTGTATAGTACTATATAGTATATAGGATAGCATAAACATAATATATATAATATTTCCTACCTTTTTATTTAATATTTTATTCATGGCATTTCTCTGTGTCATGAAAGATTTCATAAACAATTTTAAGTGGACGTTTGTAGCTTACTTTATGTATAGATATTATATACTATATATTAATAGAAAATTTAAAAATTTAACAAGTGAGATTTAATAAGCACAAGAATATCTTCTTTTTAATGGTGTTTTATGTGATTCCTGTTTTCCTTTAGTATATGCAGATCACACTTACAGCAGAACACAGCTATACTTGCCTGATACAAGGAAGCACAAATAGACTTCTAAATCATACAGAAGTGGTACAGAGAGCTTTTCTGAACTCATCTTTCTGAACACCTTAAGTTACCTACCACTATTTTTCTGCCCTGCATGTGTATCAGTTTGAACATGTTTTGATGAGACTACTGTTGAGTTTCCATCTGTCAGATCTCCAGTGGGCAGAAGCGATTGGAATAGCAGACTGGAGGGTTTCCGACAGAGTTACTCTGCCTCCTGATGGCAGCTGATGAAAAATTTGACAAATAAGGTTGGGAGTCCTTATGTTCTCCCCATCCCTCTAGACCGAAGGAGAGAACCATGAATAAAATATTAAATAAAAAGGTAGGAAATATTATATATATTATGTTTATGCTATACTATATACTATATAGTACTATACACTATGGAAGTGCCAACTGGAGTGGCGATGGTTTTGAAAGTCTGCATGTCTTTATTGGATGTTCACTGAGTGTAACAGAACTCAAAAGTTGCCTGCAGACAGGTTGACTTGCAGTAAGATCTAAAATCTATCGAAAAGGAAAACCTTTGGAGAAAGAACCAAAGGACCTAAATAGGCCCTTAATTGTATGCAGAATAATCTTATTTTCCCAAGGTCACTGAGAATGAATAGCATGGCAAATACTTAAGATTTTGGTTCAGTTCAGCTTCATAAAAATTTTTGAAACACTTAACTAAGAACTGTTCTTTACCTTCGGTGTACACTCTTTTCTTTGTTTTATCCAGATTAATTTATAAGAAAAATCTACTTCTCTTAAGACCTTGAGTGCTTTTGCATATGTTAGATTTTTCTTGGCTTGATGTTATTGTGGGATTGATTCTGCAGATGGGAAGTGAAAAGGAAAGCACTTGATAAGAGTAGTTTAGGATGGTTTCTAAAAGTAGGTTGGATGGGACTGTTTTGAACTAAATTCTGAAGGATATGGGTGACATGCATTTCTTCACTGCAAATGAACTTTAACTTTTATGATAGTTACACATTTTCTGTCTATTGCACAGTTGCATTGTTTTCTACTTTAAAATGCAAACTACTCAGGCTAAGCGCAAGTACTGTCAGTTTTTGTATCGCACATAGAACGTAACAAAGTGAGGACATACTCATTGTTGTAGTCAGGGGTTACAGAGAGAACAACTGCATACAGGACACAGAGTTTATAATACTGTTTTATAATATCACCCAGAGTTGAACACAAGAAAGTGCAGGAAAATCTGTCCACAACACTAAGACCAAGGATATGTAGCCGAGGGCCTGGATCCCACAGCAATGTCGTGCATGAGTCCCACTAGAGACCCAAAACACATGACAGTGCCTCCCACAGTTCCAACTGGGAACCTAAGAGCCCACAATAAGGACTCACGCCAGATTATTTACGGTTCTGTGCCGGGATGGTCAAAGGTCAGCGGTGGAACTAGAAAGTCTATGCCAGCAGGGTGAAGGAGCTGTGCAGTGGGTTGAGGGTTCTACGTGGGAGCTGAGAAGTCACGCTCAAAAGAAGAAGCGGGGCTGCCCTGAAGAGCACCATAGGCATCCCCAATGGCAATGAGGTCCCACGCTCCTCCGATGATGGAGAATAGGCGAGCACAGGTCAGGAAGTCCAGCGTGACAAGCTTCTCCAGCACACAGCTTTCCCTCTGGAGCCAGGAAGCGATGCACAATATGAGGAGCAGAGCTCCCGCAACGTGAACCATAGCCACTCTCATTGATGAGGTCCCAAGCTCCTCCAACGATAATGGCCGAATCCATATTGGGGAAGCCAGCATGACAAGCACCTCCAGGAGAACCAGCGGCTCAAAACAGCAACTCTTGAAAGAACCCACAACGCCTGGCTCTCTTCTTCTCCACATCTCTATTTATGCTGGCGACTGTATTCAGGTGGAGCATCTTTACTCAACACCAGTTGAATTAATTCAGCTGGTGCTAAGTTGACCACCAGTTTTTAATCCATAACACTCATGAAGTATCATCTCTTCTCTGAAGCTTTCCATCATCCTCTCCAGAGAGAATTGTTATTTCCCAATTTCCATCTCATGGCCCTTTCAACAAGCCCTGCATCTTAGCTTGAGCTATTATAACAAAATACCGTAGACTAGGTAGCTTAAAGCACAGACAGTTATTTCTCACAGTTGTGTAGGCTAAGACGTTTAAGATCAACATGGTAGCTGATTTTGTTACTGCTGAGGGCTCTCATTCTGACTTGTAAGTGGCTGCTTTCTCAGCTGGCAGAGAAGGGGTCATATCCATCATGCCTCCTCTTATAAGGACACCAATCCTATCAAATCAGAGGTTCACCCTCATGATTTCATTTAACCTAAATTGCTTCCTATTCCCAATATAGCCATGTTGGATTTTGACACTTCTACATAAGAATTTGGGGGAGGTACTATTCAGTTCATTGCAACCCAGAGCATATTACTTTGTTTATGTCTGTGACTCACCTAAGGCACTCAGCAATGTGTTAGATATTAAAAATCACAAAGATGGATATTATTCTCAAAGAGCTTGTATTAGCTTTCTATTGCTTCTGTAACAAGTTACTATTAATTTGAGTGTTTTAAAACAATCCAAATTTATTGTCCTATACTATTCTCATTTAGAAGTTAGGCATAGGGAAAATTGAGAGAAAATCAAAGTGTCTGTAGGGCTGTGTTCCCCATGGAGGCTCTAAGAGAATGTGTTTCCTTGCTTTTTCCAGTTTCTAGAGAATGCCTGCATTCTTTGTTTTTTGACTACTTTTCTCCATCTCCAAAGTTAGTGAAGTTGCATGTCTGTGACTTTTTTTCCATAGTCATGTCTTCTTCAAACACAACTGAAAAAAGGTCTCTGCTCTTAAGGATTCATGTAATTATACTGGGCCTATAGGATGATCTAGGACAACCTCTCCATCTCATGATCTTTAATCATACCTGCAGGTCCATTTATTACTTCAGGTACCATTTACAGGTTCTGGGCTTAGAACATTTATATTTTTGGATAGTCATTATTCTCTCAACTAGTGGCTGACAGGAACATGTAAATTAGTTACTTAATACAATGTTCAAGTGCAATAATGGAAAAAATTATATATAACCTAGAGAAAGATGGTAGTTTGGCAAATGTCATTTGTCACTGAGGCACTGACAACAAAGATGGAGAGGAGGAGGTGGGTTCCAGGAAGGTAGAATGGGCATGATTTGGGGGCCATCTTGGTGTAAGGAATGAGGAGGAGAGAGGTAATTAGAATGACTTCCAGATTCTGAGTTTGGACTTAGGCCTTCTGCTGAGGGAATGCACTAAAGAATGTATTTATTAGGATTTTTTTTTTTTTGTAACAGGGATTGAACTCGGAACCTCACGCCTGCCAGGCAGGTGCTTATGCCACTGAGCTAAATCCCCGGCCCTGATTTTTGAGACAGGGTCTCACTATGCAGTTCAGGCTGGTCTCGAACTCACAACGATCCTCCTGCCTCAGCCTCCTGAGTATTGGAATTAAAGGCATGCGTGACGCCTGGTTTGGATTCTTTGATTTTAAATAAAAGAAATCTGACTCACCTCTGGTGGATAGAGTGACCAGACCACTGAGACCCAGGACAACCTGCCTGGGGGTGAGGGTGCACACACGCCTTTGGCAGGTAGAGTAATCAGTGAGACCAGCAACATGGAAGTGTCTGAAGCAGCAGTGAGGAGCCAGTAGTTGGGCTCTGGAGAACTCCACCAACATAAGGTGGATGCCGTCCCTGACATCCAGAGGCCAAGAACAGCTCCATACCCAGCATAATTCCCAAGGCAAACTTGACTGGAGTATATAGCACATTTCTGAGATCTGACATGGAATTGTAAACACTAGAGACGTTTTACTGCTTTTATTCTCCCTTGTTTATCTCGCTAGCTATCCTTTTCCAGTCTGGTTGGATGTGTCATGTTTGTTTTGTATTTTGTTTCTTCTCTTTTTCTGGTCTCCTTTTCTTTTTCTTTTTTTCTTCTTTTCTTTTTCATTCTCCTTCTCTTTCTTCATTTTTTCACTGTTTAGGTTTCTTACCTTTCTTTTTTGTTTTCTTCTATTGATCTTCTTTCTCTCTTTCCTCAACTACTTCTTAAATTTAAACTTTCAAGTGAGTAAACACTGTCTCTTCCCTGTCTGAATATTCTGCATTCTCTTTCATTTTTGTGCTCCTTTGTCCTCCAGTTTCCCAAAACTTGGGTGATCATCCTTTGACTTCCAGCCTTGATTTTACTATATTTGACCTCATTCATCACTTTATCCTGTCTCCTACCCATTTTAACCTTCCCACCCTCCACATCAGGGTAAAATCATTCCCCTAAAGGGAAAATCATTGCATAGAAGTACATGGTATATGTTTGATTTTGTTGTATAATTTTAAGAGTTTGCTCTTATGGTCAGGGGTAATAGGTTAATGGTTACCATAGTTTGTCAGTGGTTAAACTGTACTTGAAACTATTGTTATTACTAATTGGTCTACTTTAGCCAGGACATTATACATGTTATAAACAGTTTTTCTCCCTTCTATGATTACACTGTGATTGTATGGGGTCATAATCATCAGCACAGCCCAGTACTAAGGGATTGGGTGCTGAACCAAATAGTAACTTTGCCTCTTTTGCAAATGGGGAAGGTAGATTTTTGGGGTAGCTATGAAGAACCACTTACTGGGGCTTGTAGGAAGATAAGTGAAACAGTAAGCAGCAGAGTAAACAGCCTCTCTGAGAGATACAGTCCAGATGCTGGAATATAGGATCATGGGGAAGACAAGAAGGAAGGAAGTGTGTCCCCTGGACCCAGGAAGAACCTAAAGTGAGAATTGAAGCCCACAGAAAGAGTAAAAGAAAAACTTAAATGAAGAAGAAGGCTGTAGCTGGCAGTGCCTTTGCCTGGAGCTGGACCTACTGTGTGAGAGGAGCTGTTGAAACCTGGGGACACATGATCAAGGTGATGTGGTGGCTGGTGACCCTGGAGGCTTCTGCAGAGAGAGGCAGCATTGGAGGGGAGCAGCAGTGGATAGGAGCAGTGGACCTGGAAGATTGAACTGGCTTGTGGTGAGTGCAGAGGACTCAGTCCTCCTGTGGCAGAGAGCGATTGGTCGGAAACCATTTTGGAGTTGGGCTGGATAAGCCCAGAACCAGAACTGCTTCCAGCTTCCTCCAGCAGCTCCTAGCTGGGCACAGACCCGTGGAAATTGCTCAGACTGAGCTCCGCCCCTGCATGCATTCTAGCGACTGTCTCGGAGGTTCTCTGGGGGTAGCCAGCTCTGTCTGGAGGCAGTGGCTGGCCCTGCCACTGTACATACTCCAGGGGTGGTAATGGAGGATCCCTGCTGGTGACCAGCCCAGGTCTGCAGGCAGTGGCCAGCCCTGCCCCCACACACATTCTAGCGGCCACTGAGGAGGTTTCCTGCAGGTAGCCTGCTTGGTCTGAAGGCAGCAGCCCCACACATGCTCCAGGGGCAATAGTGGATGTTCCCTACTAGTCAGCCCAGGTCTGTAGGTGGCGGCCAGCCCTGCCCCACATGCACCCCACCAGCCATCGGGGACCCAATGCAGGCTGGGAAAAGCAGCAGATAGCCATGCACCAGCACACCCAATGGCCACCATCAGATATCTGTAGCCAGCAGTGGCTAGAAGAAGCAAATGGTCTTGCTTCAAAGAAATTGTAACCAATGCAGGAAGTGCCCCAGTACCCACTTGTGCAGAAGAAGCCAGGGATATGTCAAGACAAAGAAGCACAAGGCAGTCTCAGGCCTCCAATCCAAGCAGGGCAAGTCCAGGAGATGCAAACATGGAAGAGATTGGTAGTTGCACACCTGAAGTTTCTGAAGTGATGGCAACTGAAGTAAAGAAACAAATTCATGAGGCTATAAAAGAAATTAGAACAGAAGTACTAACTCAGATAAAAGAAGAAATGAAAAACATAATAAAAGAATTGCTAGGCGTGTCTAAAGAAGACATAGATAAAAAATGGAGGAGCATAGGAAAATGAGGGAAACCTTGAATGAACAGTACAAAAAGGATTTAGAATACATGAAACAGATTCAAAGAAATACCCAGGAAATTAAAAACTCCATTGAAATCTGGCAAAATCACTTGAAAGAAACTGAAGATAGACTTTCAAACCTTGAAGACAGGTTTGCAGCTTGTGATCGTGAAAGAAAAGATCTCTTAAAAATAACAAGAAACCTGGAAGTAACCATTCAATGGCTACAAGGCAACCCAAAGAAACATAATTTAAGAATAATAGTTGTGAGTGAAAATGTAGGGGTCAACACACATGACATTAAAAGTCTATTTACAAAAATAACATCAGAAAACTTCCCAAGCATGGGAAAAGGAAGTGACATTTGGATAAGTGAAGCATGTAGAACTCCAGTTAGCCATAACCAAAATAAACCTACAGCCAGACATGTAATAATCAAGATCCCAGAAATTCAACACAAGAACAGAATATTAAAAGCTATGAGAGAAAAGAAACAGATCATCTATAAAGGAAAACCCATCAGAATCACAACAGACTTCTCAACACAAACCATCAAGTCAAGAAGAGCTTGGAGTGAAGCATTTCAAATCCTGAAAGAAAACAACTTCCAACCTAGATTGATGTACCCTGCAAAACTATCTTTCAAAATTAATGGAGAAACAAGATACTTCCATGACAAAGAACAAGTGAAGGAATTCATGACCACCAAACCAACCCTACAAAGAATACTGAAGGACTTTCTAGAGAGAGAGATAAAAAAGTTCCAGAAACAGCAGCAGAGGGGTATCACTAAGTGGAGTAGCCAACTGAATGGAGAGGAGAAATAGACAGCCACCAGCAGGAAAACAGCGTGGCAGAGATGAGGCAGTGCATGTTGGCCTTAACCATTAATGTGGATGACCTCAATTCACCAATAAAAAGAAACACAGGCAGAGTGGATCAGGAGACAGGATCCATCAATATGCTTTATACAAGAAACACATTTAACTCGAAAGGGGGTTCATAGACTGAAAGTCAAAGGAGAGAGAACAATGCTCTATGTGACAGGGAATCAGAAAGAAGTGGGGGTAGCTTGCCCATTAGCTATGTAGTGGACAATAAAGACATGGCATTTTTATCCAATAGAAAGCTACTCAGCTATGAAGAAAAATAACCTCGAGGTTCTTGTAGGTAAATGGAAAATGAACTTGAGATCATGAAATGATCCAGAGTCACATGGGTGAACATCATGGTGTCTCCCTAGTGCAAAAAACTAAAGGAGTTAATAGGATTCAAAATACACAATACATATTGTGAAAGTGAAAGGGGAGAAAGTGTCTAAAAAGAGAAGGCAGCAGCCACTGTTAATCTATTATTGTGACTTGAATCCTGTAGTGTTTTCATTGTTCTGTTCAGTTTGGTTTTATTCTGTTTTGGTTTGTCTAATTTTATTATATTTTATGGCATGGACAGCTATTTCAAAGATAACAAAATACATTATGATAGCAATTATTGATTTCCTATTACCTTATTTTGAAGCCCTATATTGCTTTCATTGTTTTGTTTTGAGGGATTTTATTCTATTTTGATTTGCTTGGTTGTACTGTCTGATGATATAGGCAACTAATTATATAGAAGATAACAAGAGGCATTATGATAACCACTGTTGTTTTACTATTGTTTTAAAGTCCTCTATTGCTTCTACTATTTTGTCTTTATTGGTTTTATTCTGTACAATTTTGTTTGATTTATTATGCCTGATGGTTTGGGCAGTTATTTTGAAGAAAACAAGAGGCATTATGGTAGCCATTATTGATTTCATTTTATTTTATTTTATTTTTTTTGTGGCACCAGGTTTTCAGACTCACAATCTTGCACCTGCTAGGCAGGTGCTTAAGCCACTGAGCCAAACTCCCGGTCCTAATTTTTTGAGGCAGGGTCGCACTATGTAGTTCATACCGGCCTTGCGCTCATGTTGTAGCCTAAGCTGGCCTTGAACTCACAATGCTCCTCCTACCTTAGCCTCCCGAGTGCTGAGATTAAAGGAATGTGCCACCACACCAGGCTCATTTTATGTTTTTTAAAGTCATGTACCATGTTCATTATTTTGTTTTGATTGACTCTATTCTGTTTTATTTCGTTTGGTTTTATTCTCTTCAAAAAAAAAGAACTACTTACATCTAGAGGACATCCCTGAAGAACAGACATCTCCTAGAGAAGTTTCAGTACTAGTGATAAAGCTATTTATCATAAGAAATCAGCAAACATCAACATAAAAAACAAAATAAAATAAAAAAGAGAAAATGAAAAATGATAAGGTGCACAAGCAAAATGCAACCCCAGTCCCCTGGCCCACCCAGGATAAGCCCAGAGCACAATGAGATATATGAAATTGGAAGTCAAACACTGGAACTTTCTGAAATGATAACAACAGAAGTGAAAACAAGGGCAAAAGGCTATACAGAAAATAATCTCTCAGACACAAAAAGAAATGATGCTTAAAATCAAAGATATTAGAGTAGATACAGATAAAAGCATGGATGAGCTTAGAAAAATGATGGAAACAAAAAATGACTGACATAGGAAAGAAATGGAGTCCATAAAATAGATTCAAATCCAAGAGACTAAAACCTCTGTTGAAAGTATATGCAACTCATCTGGGGATTTAACTTAGTGGCACAGTGCCTGACTGGCAAACATGATGTCCTGAGTTCAATTCCTGTTAACCCCCCCAAATGTATACACAGCAGATTGAATGAAGGAGAGGGTAGAATATCAGGTCTTGAAGACAGAATTGTAGATAGTGATCATGAAAAGAAAGATATTTTAAAAATAGCAACAGACCTTGAAAAATCAACCCAACAGCTATAAGACAAAGCAAAGAAGAATAACGTAAGATTGATAGGGGTCAATGAGAAAGTTGGAGACAGCACAAATGCCATAAAAAACTCTTTACAGAAATAATGGCAGAAAACTTCCTAAGCATGGATAAAGTATTTGAAATACAAATTAATGAAGAACTCTAAACAACCTCAACCAAAATAAAACTGCACTAAGACATATAATAATTACGATTCCGGAAATTCATTACAAGGACAGAATATTAAAAGCTGCTAGAGAAAATTAACAGATCACCTATAAAAGCCCATCAGAATCACAGTAGACTTCTCAACACAAACCCTTAAGTCAGGAAGAGGTTGGAGTGAAGTATTTCAAGTTCTGAAAGAAAACAACTTCCAAACCAGATTGATGAACCTGCAAAATTAATGGAGAAATAAGATACTTATAGAATAACTGAAGTAATTCATAACCAAATCAATCCTACAAAGAGTACTGAAGATATTCTAGACAGAGATAAAAATGATCACAATTTCAAGAACAACAACAGAATTAAACCACCAGGCAGGGCAATCAGTTAAACAGAGGGGAAAATCAGGGGACCATCAGCAAGAAAATAACATGGCAAAGATAAGATAATACATATAGGTTATAACCATCAGTGTACATGGCCTTAATTCATCAATAAAAAGAAACAGATTGGTGTAATTGATCAAGAAACAAGATCCAACAATATGCTGTGTACAAGAAACACATTTAACATAAAAAGAAATTCGTAGACTGAAAGTCAAAGGATGGAAAAGAATACTCCATGCAACAGTAACCCAGAAAAAAGCATGGGTAGCTATTCTGTTTGCAGACAATGTGAACTTCAAACCAAGAATGATAAAAAGAGATAAAGATGTTCACTACATACTTGTTAGGGGAAAACTTCAAGAGGAAGAGAGTACGAACATAATATGGATGCACCAAACACAGGAGCACCCAAATGTATAAGACAAATATTAATAGACATGAAAGTGAAATAAACAATAACACAGTTATAACAGGGGAACTTAGTATTCCATTGTCACAAAGAGATAGATCAACTGGACAAAGTCAGCAAAGAAATACCAGAATTGAACCAAACCTGTGAACAAATAGACACAGTAGATGCTTACAGAGTGTTCCACCCAATGACATCTGTTATAATTTATGGTCCTGTGTCCCCCCAAAGCCTCATGTAATCATGGACAGGGTTGAATCTGGTGTTTGTGATTGGTTTGTTGTCTGGCACTGGGATTGACGATGTGAGTGTTGCACCCGCCCTGGAGTGGAGCCGACATACAATGTAAGGGTGAGAGGAAGCAGTGTCCTCTCTCTCTCTTGCCTGTTTCGTGCCTTGCTGTTTGGCGGCTGCCTTGAATGACTGCCCTGCCACACTGCGCTGCCTTACAACCAGCTGAATATGGACTAAAATCTCCAAGAACTGTAAGAAATAAACCTTTCCTTTCCTAGATTTGGGCGTCAGGTATTCTCTCTCAGCAAGGAGAGAAAGGTAACCAAGACAACATCAGAATACACATTCTTCTCAGCTGCCTACAGTATGTTCTCTAAAATAGATCATATACTAGCTTACAGGACATGCTTAAGTAAATGCAAAGGAATTGACATTATCCCATGCATAGTATCTGACCATAGTGCATTGAAGTTGGAAATTAATGGCAAAAGAAAATGCAAAAAATTTTCAACACGTGAAAATTAAATAACACCCTTCTAAACAACCAATGGGTCACAGATAAAATTAAAGAAGAAATTAAACAATATCTGCAACTAAATGAAAATGGAGATACAACATACTGGAACCTGTGGGATGCAATGAAACCAGTCATCAGAGGGAAATTTATGGCAGTAAATTCTCACATCTGGAAAACAGAGCAAGCACAAATAAACAACCTAATGTTGCACCTCAAGCTTCTAGAAAAAGATGAGCAAGACAAGCCCAAAGCTCATACAAGGGGGAAAATTATAAAGATCAGAGGAGAAATTAATGCAATGGAAACTAAGAAAACAACACAAAGAGCTAATGAATTGAAGAGTTGGTTCTTTGAAAGAATAAATAAAATTGATAAACCCTTAGTCAACCTTATCAAAGAAAAAGGAAGAAAAGACTCAAATTCATGCATTGAGGAATGAAAAGGGTGAAATCACTACAGATCCTGTGGAAATTTAGAAGATGATAAATACTTATTTTGAAAATCTTTACTCTCAAAAGACGGAAAACATAGGAGAAATGGGAAGATTCCTAGATATGTATGAACTACCAGAGCTGAATCAAGAAGATATAAAAATTCTGAATAATCCAGTATCAGTTAATGAGACTGAAAATGGAGCTAAAAACTTACCCACAAAGAAATGCCCAGGTCCTGATGGATTCACCGCTGAATTCTAGAAGAAATTTAGAGAAGATTTATTGCCAATACTCTTCAAACTCTTTAATGAAATTGAAAGGGAAGAAAGACTCCCTAACTGATTCCTGGAGGCAAGTGTTACTCTAATACCAAAACCAGAGAAAGACCCAACCAAGAAAGAGAACTACAGGCCAATCTCCTTAATGAACAGAGATGCAAAAATCCTCAGTAAGATTCTAGCAAACAGAATGCCGCAAATCATTAAGAAGATCATACACAATGACCAGGTGGGATTCATTCTAGCAATACAAGGATGGTTAAACATATGCAAATCAATAAGTGTAATACACTGTATCAACAGAGCCAAAGACAACAATCACATGATAATTTCAATAGATGCAAAAAATGATTTTGATGAAGTCTAACACTCATTCATTGTAAAAACCCTACAGAAAGTTGGAATAGATGGTATCTTTTTTTTTTTTTTTTTTTGGTACCAGGGATCAAACTCACAACCTCATACCTGCCAGGTAGTTGCTTACACCACTGAGCTAAATCCCTGGCCCCAGAATAGATGGTGTCTATCTCAACCTGATAAAAGCCATCTATGACAAAATAACAGCCAACATCTTATAAATGGACAAAACTGAAAGCTTTCACTCTAAAATCAGAAACAAGACAAGGATGTCCATATCACCACTCCTATTCAATAGAGTTCTAGAAACATTAGCTAGAACATTAGACAAGAGAGAGACATAAAAGGAATAAGGATAGGAAAGGAACACATTAAATTATCATTGTTTGCAGATGGCATGATACTCTACATAGAAGACCTCAAAAATTCCACTGAAAGACTTCTAGATTTAATAACCAAATTCAGTAGCATAGCTGGATACAAAGTCAACACTCAAAAATCAACAGAATTCTTGTATACAAACAACAAACTTGCTGAGTGAGAAATTAGGTAAACCAAATCCCTCACAATAGCATCAAAAAAAAAAAAAAAAACAGAGAGAGAGACAGAGAGAGAAATACTTAATCTAACAAAAGAAGTAAAAGATCTATATGTTGAAAATTAAAAACTCTGAAAATGGAGATTGAGGAGGATATCATAAAATGGAAAAGTACTCCCTGCTCATGGATAGAAAGAACTAACCTAGTGAAAATGACCATGCTCCCAAAATTGTTATATAGATTTAATGCAATCCTCATCAAAATATTATTAGCATCACAAATCTAGAGAAAACAGTTCTAAACTTCATTTGAAAACAGAAGAGACCTAGAGTAGCAAAAGCAATCCTGGGCAACAAAGGCAAGGCAGAAGGCATCATAATCCCTGACTTGAAATTATACTACAAAGCTACTGTGATAAGATCAGCACACTACTGGCAAAAAAACAGACATGATGATCAGTGTTACTGATTAGAAGATGCAGACGCAACTACAAAACACTCAGCCACCTTATCTTTGACAAAGGAGCCAAACACGTTCACTGAAAGAAAGATATCCTTTTTAATAAATAGTGCTGGAAAAACTGAATTTCCACATGCGAAACACTATAACTAGACCCATAACTATCACCATGCACTAAACCAAGACCAAAATGGATAAAAGGTCTAAATATTAAATCAGAACCACTAAATCTACTGGAAGAGAAAATAGGTAGAAATAAATCTTGAAGACATAGGTGTAGACAGAGACTTCATGAACAAAACTCAGAGCACCTGGGAAATACTATAAAGAATCAACAAATGGGACCTCACATTATTAAAAAACTTTTGTACAACAAAATAAATCACTAACAGGGTGAAAAGACAACCCATAGAGTGGGAAAAATTATAGCCAGCTGTCCCTCAGACAAAGGACTTTTATCTAGAACATATACAAAATTGAAAAAACATCAGACCCCCAAAATTCAAAGACCCAATCCAAAAATGGGCAGCTGAGATGAATACACACTTCTCAGGTGAAGAAATACAAATGGCAAATAAATACATGAAAAAATGTTCAGTATCATTGATCATTTGAGAGATGCAATTTAAAATAACACTGAGATTCCATCTTGCCTAGAAAGAAAGGCTATCATCAAGAAATCAACCAATAACAAGCCGGGCGTGGTGGCGCACGCCTTTAATCCCAGCACTCGGGAGGCTGAGGTAGGAGGAGCGTTGTGAGTTCGAGGCTGGCTTGGGCTACAACGCGAGCGCAAGGCCGGCCTGAGCTACACAGTGCGACCCTGCCTCAAAAAACCAGGGCCGGGAGTTTGGCTCAGCGGCTTACGCGCCTGTCAGGCAGGCGCGAGGTTGTGAGTTCAATCCCTGGTGCCGGGAAAAAAAAAAAAAAAAGAAATCAACCAATAACAAATGCTGGCAGCATTATGGGGAAAAAGTAACCCTTCTCCACAGTTGGTGGGAGTGTAGACTGATGCAACCACTGTGGAAATCAGTGTGGATGTTCCTCAAAAAACTAGGATTAGAGGCCCCACTCGACCCAGGTATTCCCCTTCTGTGTATTTTCCCAGGAGAATTAAAAGCATTATACCACGGCAATAAATGTGTACCCATGTTTATAGCAGCACAATTTGTGATAACTAAATCTTGGAAACAACCCAAATGCCCATCAACTGCAGAATGGATAAAAAAGATGTGGTGTTTTTATACAATGGAGTACTACTCAGCTATAAAGAGGATAAATTTGAGCCTTTTATAAGTGAGTGAGTGCAACTTGAGCCCATACTCATAGGTGAAATAATTCAGACTTACATGTGTAAACATCATATTGTCTCCCTAGTTTAAGAAGCAGAAAGAGTAAATAAGATCCAAAGTGTACAATAGGTATTGTAAAATGGGAAGAAAGTGTTCAAACGGAAAGAGAAGCTGGGATGGGGGAAAGAAGAAAAGAAGGAAGGCAAAAGAAAAAAAATATATACAAGATAGTTAAGATAGTTACTAATCTCTATTAGTTCCTTGAAAAGAAAGGTTTATGCTTCTATTGTTTGATCAGTTTTTCATGTCTGTATCTTGTAATCTGAGCAACTACTTTGAAGATAACAATATGCAATGTATTAACCATTGTTACTCTCCTACTATTTTGTTTTGAAATTTTGTATATTGTTTTTTACTGTCTTTTTAAAATAAAAAAATTCAAAAAAGAGATCTGAGTTGAATCAGGTAAAGGGAATTCATTATAACTTTAGAGGGAAATTCTGGCTCATAGTACTCAGGATAGGATTGTAGCTGGGCAACAGAAATCAGCTATAATAAGGAAACAGTACAATCAGGGCTCCTTTCTGCTTTCCTTCTGCTTCTGTCTCCATGTCTATTTCTCTGAAGACCAACATCTGAAAATATTGCTCAAAATATTACTAACCACAGTTGCTGATTTTACTCCGCATCTGTAATCCAGTCACTCGGATAGAGAGCAGTCTATCTCTCAATTCTGTCTTCCTAGGAAGGGACTTTGGTTCAGCTTGAGACAGTTGCTTATTGCAGTGCAAGGAGCCATTGTCAGGGGCCAGTTTGTTGTCATTCATGCCCTTTTGTTCTCATGATGGCTCTAACTGCACCAGTGTGGCAGATAGAGGAGTGATTCTTACAGTGCTGGGCAGATGGTCCAGTGGAAAACCACATTAGTGAAGCGGATGATGCATTCAGTTAGGTTTGTCTTTTTCTCCTGGCTTTTACAAAAACAGATATGCTGTACATAATTTACAACAAAAAGCATAGAATTTAAATACGTAATTTGATAAGTGTTAATAAATGCATACCACCCCATCAAGATATAGAATTGTTCTATTATTCCAGAAAGATTCCTTATGCCCCCTACAATCAATCTACACCCTTCAAATGCAACCACACTTCTGAATTATGCAACCATAGGATAGTTTGACCTGTTATAGAACTTGATGTATATGCGATTAAACAATGTGTACTTTTTGGCCTTTTTCATTCCACATAATGCATCTGGGATTCAACCATATTGCTGTTTTTTTATGAAGTCCACTCATTTCTTTTGCTGAGAATAGTATATGCATATATTATTTTTTATTCATTTACTTGTTGGTGGGTATTTTGATTGTTTTCAAGTTTTTGACTGTTATGAACATTTTTACAGAAGTTTAGGGTAACAGGGAAATTTCTTACATTAAAAGTGGAGATTAGAAAAGATGAGTTCAGTTTTGAGCAAGTTGAGTCAGAGGCACTCTTGGGACATTCAGATAGTGAGACCTGGGACCCTTTTGGAATGAAGGATACAGACCTGGTCTAGCTATTTATATTTCTGTAGTCTCTAGTCTTTATGTTAAGTTAAAAACCATGGGAAAAGTCTTCAGGTGGAGCCCAAAGCGTGAGACAAGAAAATGCCTCTCTATTAACTCCTGAGGAGAACTGACATTTAAGGAGCAGAGGAAAGAGGAATCCTTTAAAGAGGTTGAACAGCGTGGCCATTTATCTTTGTGTCTCCATCACAGTATCTGACAGTCACAGTGTGCTAAATTTAACAGAAGGACAGAGTGCCGCATTCCTGGTTATTGACAGACCTCTTGTAATCTATGTCCTTATCCTATCCGGCAAATATATTGGCAAGAGAAAAGGTTTAAGGAATCTGAAAGACCAGAATGAGCATGGTAGATGGAAGTGGGGGTGGGGAAGGAAATTCAGATGAGCTACACCTTTTCTTACCGAGCAAGGTTGGGGAGAAAAGTCTGAAAAGATGAATAGATAAGGACAGTTATTTCAGGGCCTCAAACGGATGTCCGATTGAAGAATTTAGAGTCCAACAGGCCTGCTACCTCCCAAGCGAGGCCACTGAGGATTCTGGAGTAGGGCGTGACGCATGCAATTTCCTTGTGGGAAGTGAACTCCGGTGGCAGTGGCGCTGGTGACCGTGTTGTGTGGTCAGTTGCGCTCAGTGCTTTCCACCGGGCTTTGTCATCATAGCTCTTTGGAAAGAAGTGGTGTTGCAGCTGATGGTGATTGCAGTCCAATCCCTGGCCGAGGGTTGTAACTTTGCCTCTGCCTCGGCAAAAGAAGACAGAGGCGGTGGCATCTGGCCACAGCTGGGAGGCAGTGCGGGCGCGCCCAGCGGGAGCTGTAGGGCTAGGACGCGGGCGGGGCGGCCGAGGGGCGGGGCGGGGCGGTCCGGGAGCCAGGCCACGCCCCTCGCCCGCGCACGCGCCCTGTGGGGCTGTTAGCTGTCAGGCGCGGAGCTGCGGGCCAGCGGCTGGATCCGACGTCTGCTCTTGGACCCCGCGCTCTGATCCCAGCGCCGCGACATCCTCGAGGAAAGCGCGGCCCGGCTCCTGGCCACAGCACAGAGGCAAACAGTGACCCGTGGGCAGCCGGCCGCGCAGGCAAGATGGGGAACAGGGAGATGGAGGAGCTGATCCCGCTGGTGAACCGTCTGCAGGACGCCTTCTCGGCGCTGGGACAGACCTGCCTGCTGGAGCTGCCGCAGATCGCCGTGGTGGGCGGCCAGAGCGCGGGCAAAAGCTCGGTGCTGGAGAACTTCGTGGGCAGGTGAGCGCGCAGGGCGCGGGGCGGGGGCGCAGTTCGGGGTGACCCTGCCCAAGGCCGTTGGACTCTGGACGGGCGGCGAGAGCCGGAGCGTGGACCGCGGCTGCGGCCGAATGCGGGGCAGAGCGGCGCTGGCGGTGGGACGGGCGGGGTCCTCCCTGCTCCGGGCATCCTCCATCCCCGCCCCCTGCCTGGTGACCCCCCTGGCTCCCTTTCATCCTGCGATACAAAGCCATTTCCTCCCGATCCTCCGGTCGGGGAGTCAGGGGAGGGGTCCACCCCAGGACCGACTTCCCCCCAGCCTGGCGCGCGCCAGCCCTGGGCAGCCTGGATGTGTACGCGCCGGGTGCTTTCCAGACCCCGGCTCTTCGGTTTCCCGGCTCAACATCCTCCTCCCTTTCCTGTCACCCTACCCGACCCGAGGCTCTCTGCCGGGCTGTGGGGTTTCATCCCCCGATCCTCCCCCCTCGCAGTGATGCTTTCTTCTCACCCTGGTTCTCGGATCCTCTCAGCTGTATACTGTTCCAGATCAGCGTCGCCTGTCCTTAGCTGGGAAGGCGGGGTGCGAGGAGAAAGAAAACGCTTGTTGTGCTGAAGCTTTATCTAGAGATTCTTCCCCACCATTCTTCTCCCTGGAAAGTCGAAGAGTAAAATTGGTGTGTTTGCGTGTGCACCTATTCACAGCGCTAGGTGCATGTCCTGGAACCCGAGGCACAGCCAGCCAGGGGGTGGACGTGGACTCGTGTGGTCCAGGTGCCATGTCATTCCTGCATCACCTCAGGACTGACCAGCGTCTTTTTCGCACTCTCTCGGTGCCCCCTCCCCCAGCATCCTCTTCAGTTCCTTGAGCTCTTATTTGCCCTGCAAGTCTTCCAGACAACATTTTGAATTCCAATCGTTCTTATGCTTCTGTGTTCTCACCACTCTTAATACGAAAAACGCTAAAGAATTGATTTTTAAAATTGAGAAGCAACGTTTATTTTACTGAGCAGTTCACGAGGGATTAAGTTACCTTAATGGCCTTGGCGGAAGAGTGCAGACATTTACTAAGAAACCCATTTAGAAGCATCATAAAAGCTGAGCTCTGTTTCCTAGTAGTAAACCAGGTAGAAATGTACAGCAGCCGAGACTGAGCTGGAGAGGGACAAACCAGAGATTGTACTTTATTCTTTATATTTGGCACGTGAGTGATTTGCAGTGCAAAAGATTCCTGTTCGTGTTTTTTTTTTTTTTTCTGGTTAGTGCTTGGTGATGTGTAAAATGTAGAACTTGGATATTGTCACATCTTTTGTGGCGAGGGAGATGTTAGTAAGGTGCATATTCTTTTCTCTCAGATGATGTTTCCTCAGTCAGATGAAACTTCATTTTTTTCTCTTTCAAGAACCATACAGGTAACCTAATAAAAAGTAAAATTGGTGACATTGTCTGCTGTTCTTGAGTATTTAACTTAATCACTTTGCCTCTGTCTTATAATCTATCAATGATTAATGGAGAAAGTGACAGTGAAGCATTTTGCCTACGTCATCTTAGACTTCTGGTGAAGGGATGCATTTGATCAATTACATTTGTTTTTTAAACAAATTCTTAAAGACTGAAATTTTAAGTATTTAAAATACAATTACCATATTTTCTTATTTACTTGGATGAACCTATCTTCTAAGTGCATTATTTGTGGCCAGAGCTTTTGGACTTAATGTAAATTTTATGCACATATCTCAATTCTACTCTTCAGAGTCATAAATTCTAAGTCTTATTAATGCTATAATAAAATTGTGCACATTCTGTGTTACTAGCTATATTCTTTTCTAATGAGAATTAAAAAAAAAAAGAAAGATACCGAAGAGTAAAATATTTAATCTTGAACATTTTTCATGTTGGGATGAAAAATAGGAACATAATAAATATATAAAAACTAGGACACTTAACAGAATGCATTAAAAATTTGTTGTACTTTAAAAGTTCTACCAATAATTAATTACTATTTGAATGATAAAGAAATGGAAGAGAATAGAAGGAAAACTCAATTAATAAATATATAAAGACTTCATTATCTGTAGAGGTGCCACTTGCCTAGCAGAGCTTATATATTAAGGAGCAAACTTAATTAGAAAGGTCATTTGACTTTAATAAAGATTTCAGTCATTGAATTATTGAGGAGTCTAATTTCTAATTATAACCCGACCTTAGGGAAAATGAAGTTCTCTATTTTGATAAAAGATTCAGCTGAGGCAAAAGGAAAAAAAAAACAGTATTCACATTCCATTGAAACCTTTTAGCTTTTTCTTTATTATCCAGGAATTTTGCAATCAATATAAGATCCTTTTTTAAAAAGATGCAGTTTTTTGTATGTAGCTGTTTTCAGTTAAAGACCATGGCCAAATGTTCAGTTCTTGAATGCAGCTGTAAAACAAGGGGTCATTGCTTGTGTAAATTGTTTGCTCATGATTTAAGCTTGTTCTCTTCAAAATAACGGTCCATTTTCTCCTTAATATATAACAAATTGCATTTAGTAGGCTAACTCTATTTTTTCTCTCACATAGTTTACTTAAATTTATTTTTTGACACCATTGAATGAATTTAGATGTGACTGTGTTTACTTCATTTAACTGTGGCTGTAAAAACCAATTTTTGGGTGACAAGTTTGAGATTGTTATGAATAAAATGAGTCATGAATGAACTACTTGTTTGTGATTTTCTTGCTGAAGTGATGAATTTACATATTAATGTGATATAGTATGAGTAACCAGATTGTTCTTTTGGTTGCTCAGGATGAGATATATGCTGGCAGCGAGAAGCAGCTTAAGGTCTAATGAATAGAAGCTGAGCTCCATGGTGTGAATATGGGGTTTCACTAGCTGACTTGATTTGGTCCTTTGGTTTGGTTTGTATGTGGAAGAATTGGTTGTGTGTATATGTTTATAGACAAACATACGTGTGTGTGCATATGTGTATTTATAGGGCAGTGATGATAATAATGGATAAAATTTACTGAATGTTTGCTACATGTCAGCTAATATTCTGGATTCTTTTACATAGATAATCTCTTTAGTCATCATAAAACTCCAGAGAGGTAGGTACTGCTCATGAATTTTGTTTTTTGGAAGAGGAAATTAAAATTTAGGAAATTTGAGTAGCTCATTCATCGGCTAATTTAGCATAAAATAACAGTGGATTGAACATTCAACCCAAGATATTCAAGCCCAGTAATCCATGAGCCATAATTCATTGCCCCACCATACTGAGTCTTACTAATTCCTGTGGTAAGTACTTTCAACTTCTTACCTGCTGCTATATAAACATTGTTTATGTAAATAAGAAGCTATTATGTTAACAATTTTTTTCATATTTACTTATGTATATTTACCTGGGCTCACTTTGCCAAGAATTTGAGGTAATCTTTTAGGCTGAACCATTACTGGTTAAAAGAAAAGTATTTTTCTTTACTATATTACCCATTCTTGAGGAGGACTCTAAAATGTAATTGGGTTGTTTATTTAAATCTGTGTGTAGAGTGTATATAGCTTGTTTATAGTGGTGCTAAGTGAAAACTGTACTAGTTGCTAATGTGAAAATGTTTTTTAATGATACGCTTGTTAGAAACAGTTCTTCAATGCTAATTATATGGGCAGAAGACTCCACATTATATTATTCTCGCCTGAGTGCTAAATAGACTTTCAGTTCTGCACAGATAGAAGTGTTTTTGGGGTTAATGGTGAACAAATAAAAGAATCGAATGTGTAGACTATTTTTCATTCAACAATGAATTGGTAGAACTTGATATCATACGACTATTTTTTGCTGAATTAATACTGTATCATATATTTCTATGTTATCACAAGTGCACACTTGGTAGGGTTTAATTACCACAACAGCTTAATTTCTGTTTGTATTAATAATGTCTGAAAAGCAATACAACTAGTTAAACTGGACTGGATAGAATATTTCTGTTTTGGAATTTACTTATGCACTTGACTTAATGCAAAAAATGCACTTGACTTCAGCATGAAATTGGGTAGCCAGTCATTCAGAACATTGTAAGAGTAAGTGGAAGCAGTATTTAGTAGGGTTGATTATTAGTAGTGTTGGGGGTAGACTAGCAGATTCTCCTTTAATGGAATCTACATTGAGTGTACAATTTTCCATTACTATAACAGAATATCTGAGACTGGGAATTTTATAAAATAAAGAAGTTTACTTAGCTCAGAGTTTAAAGATTGAAGGTTTAAACAGCATAGCATGGTGGTGAGGGCTTCATGGCAGATGGCATCATGGCAAACACATATGCCAGAGATCACATGGTAAGACAGGAAGCCAGAGTGAAAGAGAGGAAGGACCCATCTTGATCTTTTTAATAACAACACTTTTTGAACCAACCAAGGTCCCATGAGAACTGCATTCTTTCTAAGTGCAGAGCCTCCGAAGACCTTAATCATCTTCCACTAGACCTTCCTTGTTAATGGTCCCACCACCTCCTAATGTTGCCACATTTCTAACTCTTTTTGGGCAAACCACATTCAATCCATTGCAACATATCAGACATTTATCTCACTCAGCACTTTTTGCTAGGGATAATAAGTGGAGCTAAATTATGAGTTTTAACTTATTATTATGATCTAATTTAAAGAGAGCTACAAGCTCCTAGAAATAGGTGTTTTTTTCTTTTACCAGAGTCAAGAGAACCCCAAGTAAATGTAACTTTCCTCAAGTAAATATAACTCCAAGTAAATATAACTTATATAGAAATTAACTTTCTATATAAGCTGAAGTTTTGTTATTTTCCGAAGCTAAGTCTATTCCTCAATTTCTCAAACATTCAGCATTGGTTTAAAAATATAAAAAAAATTATATTGTACTAAACACATTTTTATATGGTGGGAGGAAAAAGGGAGACAATATTTATTTATTTAACCCTTAATGATTAGCAGGCATGGACTCTGCTATACATTTCCCATATCTTGTATTTCTTACCTGTTTTCTCATTCCCATACCTTTAGGGGAGGAAATGAGAGACAGGTCATTTGCTTGTGATTACGTGGCATCACCAAGCTGGGAACTAGCCTTGGATATGACTCCTGTTGGTATTCTTGATAAACATGGGCATGTAATATCCATGAATACATATGGTATGCATTGAGTTCTAAGTATACTGGGTAAAAACATGCAAGGAAGTATGAACATATAGAAGCTGATGTGTATAAAAAGAGAACTGTCAGGATAAAGTATGAGGCTGCAACTTTGAAATGAATATGTAAAATGAAGGCAGTTTGCTCTATTGCAAATTAACTTGATAAAAATGTATTGAATATTGATTTTTTAAATAAGATGAACACCCCTGCAAAATTACAGTTCTGAAACTGAACTGTGATAAAATGGAAAATAAGCATATAAGAGTTTCCAGTGTCACTTGGCAGCCAGTGTCATTTTAGCCCAAGGCTGCCTGTACTGAAGTATCAATGTCAAAGTAGGGAGGTGCTGATCTGTGTCTCATTGCCTGACCAGACAACAAGCCATTGAAGACACACTGTGACTTTATCATAAAGAGATACTGTACATTGGAGAGTGCTGAGAGAAGAGCAGAAAGAAAAGACATCAGAGAGATTAAAAGTATAACCGAAGGGCAGGAGGATATAGCTTGGTGGTGGAGCATTTGCCTAGCATGCTCATGGTCCTCGGTTCAATTCCAGGCACTGCCAAATATTTTAACATATAATTTATCTATTATAGTTTGTGTTTAATTTGATTTATACTTAATATATAATTACATGTTATATATATATATATATATATATATATATATATATAAACTGGATTTAATGAAGATTAATTGGGAGTAGGATAGAATGGATCAGACCAACTGCTTTACAAGGACTGACAAGGCACAAATACCTCTAATACTTCTGTTTTCTTTTTTAGGGATAAAGCATGTAGTCAAAATAGTGAAATAAATTTAAGGAGAAAAATGTCTGGGAAAACACTCTAAAGGCAAACCTGAGTGTGGAATGTGTTGCTTAGAATGTGAAGGGGAGTATAAAGGAGTTGTGACACTCAATGATGTGTATTTCATTAACCAACAACCATTTCTAACAAATCAGGAGGTTTATTAATATCACATTAATGATGTTTTGTGTCTGTGGTTATAGGTAATTTGGCTTTTCCTCATCAGAAACAAAGACCGGTATTTCATTAGCTTTCCGTAAGAAACTCTTCTGGCGTAGTTTTTGCTAACTTCCTGAAGCTACTTTAAGATACAGAGAAACCAAGAGATATTTCCAAGGTCAAAAAAAAAAAAAAAAAAATCAGAGCTGAGTTTGAGACTTGGTGTTCAGAATTGGAAGCCCTACACCAGTTCATCATCATCTCTTCCTCCTCCTATTGTTTTTAGGGCCTCCCTCACCCCACCCCACCCTGCCTCTTCCTTGTCCCATCCTTTTGTAATATTGGACCCGTCTTTCTTGTCCTTGCTATTCCCCTGTGTCACTGCTCTTCGTAGCAGACTACCAGTCGTATTACGCTGTTCTTTTCCACACAAAATTGTGGATGTATAAAAAGAGCAGTATTTTTCTCAGACACAGATCAGGTAATTCTCTATGATAGTGTACTTTTGAACGAGGTATGAGTTTTAGGCAATAGATGGGCCCAGGAAAAGACCAAATGAAATATTGAGTGTTTTCACATATTATTAATATTTACTTACCAGGTGGGTATTAGTTTTCAAGTTGTACCTGAGATGGTCATTGATAGGCATTGTTTAAACTAAGGCAAGTTTCCACAAAAGTTGCATATAAATAAATGAATTAATTAAATGAAAAGGTCACTACTTAAAGAAATGGATGATGTTTTAGGTAAAATAGATGATGTGTATTTGTATAGCAGATTTACATCCATCACTTTCCTCTTTGATACTCTTTTTTGTGTGCAAATTCTTAGAGTAAGTCAAGTGGCACACATTAGTACCATAGAAATTATTTAAACACTTAACTTCTGCAAAATTAGTATTGTATAAAATTGTTCATATGTTAATTGATAAAAAGGACAGAGGAGTTGTTGGGGGGAAAAGATGTTACAGTATATTTAACCCCTGAATTATATGAATGAGACAGGATTGCTTTAGATCTTGTCTTGTTCCAATATCCCCAGGGGAAAATATCTATTTTTAGGCATTTAAAGTTTACCTTGTGGTTCTTTGAGATAGTATGTCATTTTCATTTCCCACTGTTTCAAGATTATTCTGTAGTCACGAATAACATGCATATGTATTGGAAATGATAGGGTCTCTGAAGAATTCCATTGCTTATTGTTTCAGTGGCTTGCAAGTGAAAGAAAAGAAGATTTACTAAACTTGTTTATGGTGTTTGTTTTCTTATAGTTCCTCAGAAGCACATATTTGAAAAGGAGTCCTTACATTGCGATGATAGAGTACAGGGTTTGTGGACCAGTGTTTGAATCCCACTTCTGACTCTTGCTAGCATAGTGTGGGATTTAGCCTCACTGGGCCTGCTTTCCTCACTTATAAATAGAAACAACAGGCTTTATGTTCTTTATGTGTATGTGAATTATAAGTAAGATGATATCAGGTGTCTGACCCAAAGTATGCATTCCATGAGTAACAAGTATTAGTTTAAATATTTTAAATTTTCTGAATATTTAAAAAAAGAAGTAAATTTATGAACAATGGTAGATAGTAATGTATATTTGCAGAGTCTTCATTTTGTGAAATTGGAAAATTAAAGTTGCACCAAAATACTAGTTTTTAGACTTAGAAGGTGTATTTGGGTCTTTTTAAAAGAAAACTTTCCCCACATTTAGTATTATAAAAGTGTATGTTTTCTTTGAATAGATATATACAACATAAACCCTATTTGTATACTCTTCCCTTTCAAGACTTAGATGGATTTTTCATTTATCATTTCTTAATTTTTTAAATTTCCCTGAATGGATTGTGAAGAAGTATGTTATTAATTTTTATAAATGAAGACTATTAAGCTGGAAAGAAGTTAATGGATACGCTAGGAGTCACTTTGTGAATACTAGCGTAATGAACATAATACAACTAATAACATAGATATAAGAGAATTAAAACGAATTTTGCTGACATTGTTTTTAGACATTCTCTTAGAGAATAGATTTTAAGGTTTTTGATTCTGTGATACGAAGTGAATCATTCTTAACATATCTTTTTCTTTTGGAAATGTGAGGCAAAATTCCAGGTAAAGTGGAGATAGAAGAGCGAGAAGCAACTGAAGAAGTCGAAATAATATACAATGACTATTTTCAGTGGAAAGATTTATATTCTGCCTTATTTGACATTACCTCAACTTTTTAACCATCGGTTTTAGTTCTTGGGGGATTAATTTCATTAGGAATTCTGTGTGTTATCTTTGTGTTATTAGATATTCTTAGGAGATTTACAGAAGAATAGTTTGGGTGCCTAATGCAGTGGAAGTGTACAACTTTGTGTGTATACATTTATGTTTTCTGATTAATAAAACTGAGACCTATTCTTTTCATACATTGAAAAGAAGGGACAATCCCTGCCATCTGCATTCACAGATCCTAGCATTCATGGCTACCTGGGGAACAACAGTTGTGTGGTGAGATTTTTGCTTTCTCATCCCGAAATACTGATATGCTAAATACTGTAGCACTCGTACATTCACTTTAAGAGACCTTGCTTAGTTTACTTCATCCTGAAAAGAAAAACTGTGTGAAATTGAGAGGAGAAGACTTGATTTAAATTGTGTATTTTGAATATTGTATTTTCCCCAGAGATTTTTTCCCTTGAGCAGTGAGGAGAAGTGGCAGAGGGATCCTGAGCCTTTTGCTTGAAGAGCAAGGGTGGGGAAGGAAGGAAGGGGAAGCTCTGCATCCTTGAGTGTCTACTGCATTGTAGGGAGGTAGGGGGTAAAGAGACAGAGTCGTCTTGCTGCAAGAGTTAGTGCTGTGAGTTGGTTTGGGTTGGATTTGATTTATACCTATGGCAGGTCCTCCTTGTATGTTTGTTGAAGAAATGGCTCAGGTAAGCTGAAGTGGCATAATGGAGAACAGAACTGGTCTTCCTCAGTTCTTTCCTTGGTTGTCCTTATACATACTTTATTGCACAACTGTTTTACTCTTCAGTTGGTTGCCTCTCTGTCTGCCCAACTCTTTGCAGCCTCCATGAAGTCAGGAGCTGGGTCTCCTTTGTCATTTTGTCATGCAATACTAGCTTACAGCAGGAGCTAAGTATGATAGTTATGTGATTTTGTACAAGTCATTTACCCAAGGTGAGAAACCTGCCTTCTTCATCAATAGATAGGTAGAGAGTAGTGAAGGAGGAGCTGGATTTTTCAAAGTGTGATTTGTTACCTGCTAATGGGCCAAGATATTAACTTAGTTGGTTTTGACAGCTTTAAAAAAGTGTCAGATTACATCCTAGGTAGCAATGACATGTGTTTTTTTTTTTTTTTTTTTTTTTTTTGTGAAACTCTTGTATTAGTTGTATATTTATGCAGTAAGTCCCTGATTTATGAGCAGTTGAGTTACAAACTTTCACAGATACAAACGAAATCTCGTATTAGGAACATTTGTAGATTCGAGCAAATCGCAGAAGCACCTCCTGTGTCTGCCGGACGTTGTCGCGGTTGTGGTGCTGGGTGCTTACTGGGCAGTGCGGTAGTGTACAGCAGCGCACTGCTCAATCAGAGCCCAGGATGTGCGAAAGCAAGAGGAAGAGCAGTGGTGACGCGGCGGGGACCGCTAGGATGTGCAAAGCGATAATCATGGAAACCAAAGTGAATGTAATTGAGAGACTGGACCGAGGTGACAAGATGGTAGACATTGCTCGTTCTTATAACAAGAATCATTCAACCGCTGGCACAATTCTAAAGAACAGGGGCGAGATGATGCGGCATGTGAAGTCTGCTGTGCTGATGTAGTAGCTTTGTCGGATTTAGAGCAAATCTGAATTATGAACCTTCTCCCAGAATGGAACTTGTTAGTAAATCAGGGTCTTACTATTTATGCATATGAGGAGGCAATATAAAATGTATTTCCTGGGATGAATTATAAACAACTTAAAATTGTTGAATACCTCTGGACTAGATTAAATACAATGTACTTCTACTCCTGTATTTGATAACACGATTCATATTATACCATAGTGTTCTAATAGGATGAGTTAAAATGGATACAATTTTATTAATTTTGTCATGTTTGCTGCCTTTTAATTGGAAGAGCAATATATATATATATATATATATATATATATATATAATGAAAATTCAGACATTCCAAAGATGTATACCATAAATATTGTCTTTTTCCCAGTGAGGTTTCTTAAGATGTTTCATTTACCTGCATGCCTGGTAAATAACTTGTGCATTTATACTTCCATTGTATAACATTTATTTTATTTTTGGAGACAGAAATTGTAATAATTTCATTTGTAAGTAGGTGATAAGGCCAATTGAGAAAGATTATGTTTGAAAATTCTAGTAGCAGATGGATTTGTTTGTTCACTGAGTCTTTACAAAGAATTATATTTTGACAATCCAGTATATGCCAGAAATCATGCAAGGCTCTCTGTATGCAGCCACTCCTTCAAAGAATTTAGTGACCCAGTTGAATTTGATATGCTTGGTGCTATTATCATCTGGGTAGCCAGGCTACCAATTCTGATAAGAGGTATTTGTTAGAAAACAGTTGGTTGGGTCATGCTGCTATCTTCAAATATTTGAGGAACTGTTAGTTAGAGAGGGCTTAGATTGATCCGTATGTGTTTCCAGAAGACAGAATTAGAACAAATGAGTAAAAGTTGAAGACAGACGGATTTACACTTCATGTGATGGTGACTGTTCAAAAATATAATTGGAAAATAGAATGGGCTACCTGCAAGGCAGTAAGTATTTTATTACCAAAAGAGTAGGGACAAGGTTGGCGACTGGCTTCCTGCTAGTGTGGTGTAGTTGGGAAGAGGTTGAGCAAAAATACTATTTAGAGTCTTTTTGTTTTGTTTCATTTTTTTACTAATAGTCCATGATTTGTCTTAGTGACCGTCAGAGAGGAACTTGACTTTAAAAAAATATATATTTTCTGTAGGCTATCTCTAGGTAGACAAGAAATGACAGATACATAAACCCATTAATACCTCCTGGGCATGGCCCTTTTAGGCCTTCCAAAATATTCTCAGATATTAGTGTGTGGATGTAAAGAAACTGGAATCTCTCATGGAATAGCGGCTTTCATGAAGCGACTGTGGAAAAGGATGTTTTAGAGGAAAACTATTTTTTGAAAACAAGAATTGATTTTAAAGTCTTTTATCCTAATACCTAACAAACCCATTTTTTTAGTGGAATACCTCTTTAGAAAGACATTTAGGTCTATTTTTTTCTTTATCCTCAATTCCAGCACCACTCTGGTACAAGCTCTTCCCTCTTCACACATGGATGACTCTGACAACCCTGCTTCTTTTTTCCTCCCTTGCTTGTTAACGTGAATATTGCTGCTCTCAGGCAAATTTTTCAGAACACTATTTTAACATCTGTCTCTTCAAGAGTGTTCAGTGGCAACCTCCTTTTCAGTCTATGCTTGGTTTTCAGAACCTCCCACCTGTCCAACATTTGCTTCTCATTCCTCCTCTGTGTGTTTTCATTCCACTTTTCTCACTTTTCTGTGCATGCAGCGGTCATTTCTCATCACACAGGAACAAGAATGGGCTAGTAAAGCATGGTCTTTTGTGATCAAAAGGAATTCACAGTCAACCTGTATGCAAGCACCTACTTTGTGTAAAACGCTATTGTGGGATGCAAAGGCAGTTAAAATATTTTCCCTCAACAGAGCTGGATGGAGATTTGCATAGACCGTACTCTAGAACTTGTAGAACGTAGAGAAGAATTCAGAATGAATGCGCTCTGAAAAACCACATTGCCTGGGTTCACATCCCAGCTCTGCCATGTCTTAGCTCCATGTTCTCAGAAAATCACCTAACTTTTCTGTGCCTCAGTTTCCTCATCCTCACCTGGGATAGCAGTAGTACCTACCTCATTGGTAACTTAATAAATGTAAAACACTTCAGACAGTGTCTGTCACATAATAACAGTGATATGTTTATGACTGTTATTATTGAGGATGAAAGTTATATAGAATTTGGGTGGTTTTAAAAGTCCACTGCTCTGAATGATCACAGAAAAAGACCACATCTCTTTGGAAAAGCTAAGCAAGATTGTATGAAAAGAGTTTAGGATTTAAAGTGGACATTAAAGATAAGAATTTGGTAGCTCAGGATGAGTCTAGAGGGACCCCAATCCACTCTGCCAGCTTTATCTCCCACTGTTCTCTCTAGACACCCAAGCCAGATGGAAAATTCTCTATTCTCTATGCAGGACAATTAAAATTAAGAATCAGTACTTAATTCAGGAAGCAATGAGGGGCCTTTAAGTTTTATAAGATATGTTATGGCATGCCTTCAGTCAGGTTTTAGAAAGATTAAGTTGGTCACACACTTACTGTAACATATATACGTAAGGGCAATGGTCAGGACACTGTTGGGAAATACATGACCTGGTGATACTGAGAGTTTGATTCAGCATGGTTACATATGGAAATGGAAATAGGACTTTTCAGAAGAGTCTGTGATTACCAATGGTGGGTGAAAGACAGAGAGAAAGGAATCCAAAAGTACACCAAATTTTCAGTGGATACCTAAAGGAATGGTAGTAAACTTCACAGAAATAAGTAAATTTAGAGTTGGAGAGAATGCATCCTCCTTTACTTCCAACAAACCAGATCCTTCCTCTACCACTAAGTTCAAGATCATCGCTGAACGTCTTCATTTGACCACCTATATATACTGATCGTGACCTTATCTCATGACCTTCTGATTTACTTCCACACTGTTTAGCACTTGAATATTTTCTACTGTTTCATTAACATTACCTTTTGGCTTCTGTGGTAAGAGTGCAATATTTAATTATTATTTTGAACACTATTATGTTAGGAACATTATACACTGAATGTTTGTATCATCCCAATTTCATATGTTGAAGTCCTAACCTGCAGTGTAACTGAGTTGGGAGATAGGGCCCATAAGGAAGTCATTAAAATGAAAGAGGTCATATGGGTAGGGCTCTGATCTGATATATGATATAGTTAGTGTCCTTGTAAGAAGATGTGCCAGGGAGCCCACTTTCTGTGGGCACACAAAGAAGAGGTTACATGTGCCCCCAGAAAGAATGCAGTGGTCTACCAGTCAGGAAGGGAGCCCCACCAGAAACCAAATTGGCTGGACATTGATCTTCTAGTCTCCAGAACTGTGAGAAATACATTTGTGTTGTTTAGCTCAGTTTGTGATATTTGGCTATGGAGGCTTGAGCAGAGTAAGACAGGCACTTAATTTTTATTGTTTTCACTAACCAAATTATTGATCTGACTTAAATTGGCTGAGCATGAGGATCTTGAAGTAAGAGATTTGTTTTTACACTTACGAGAAAAAATTGATTACTTTTGATAAACTGATGTTTTTAGCCCATGTGCCTTAGTTTTTGAGTTATCCTTTCTCTCACTTGTACTTCTCTTTCCATTTTCTTAATGACATATATCTGCTTATGATTCTCCCACCTTAGCCTCTGCCTGTTTCAGCTGTTGTTTTAGCTTTTCCTCCTCCCTTCATGACCATCAAGCAACTCTCACTCAGGAACCAAATAGATTTGAATGATAAGGGATAAGGATACTTAAAAGACTGGTCAATTCCAGTATCTCCCAAGGCAAGTATGTGAATACATCCAGGAACTTGTCAAATAAAGATTCCTGGACTTCAGCCATGAAGGCCAACTCAGTGGGTCTGGCATCGAGCCAGAGTATTCTGTGTTTTTCCAAGACTCTCCTCTTGCTCTTGATAAGCAGTCACATATGGGAGTTACTAATCACTACATTCACAATTTCTGCAGCTGTGGATAAGGAAGGCAGTGTGTCTTCCTTCTCCATCAGTGCACTGAAACTGCCCTTGCCAAGGTCATGCCAAGCAGCTTGATTTACTTTCCAAATATATCTGAAATTGGTCATCTATGCCTAATTCCTAATGCCTGTAACCACTGAATTAGTTCACATTACTGACATTCATCTTCTGGACTATAGCAATAGACTCACAATGTTTTCCTCATCTGTAACCCTCCAATATAGCTTCCACACAGCCATAACATGATTAATATATGCTACGTGGAGTGTCCCACAAAGATTCATTCATTAAAGGCTTGGTTGCCAGCCTGTGGTGCTAGTGGAAGATGGTAGATAGGAGATGGGGCCTAATGATGATGGTTAAACTTGATTGTGTCAACTTGATTGGCTTAGGAGATTTCCAGGGGATTCATGGGTGCATAACTTTGGGTATTATTCTTGGTTCCCCATCCTTCTCTAATGCTGCTCCCCTGGTCTTCTCCCTGGCCACCATGAACTATGCAGCTTTATTCCACCAGCCATCTGCTATAATGTTCCTGCCTTGAAGCCTGCCAGCCAAAGACTGAATTCCCTGAAGCTATAAGTTAAATTAAACCTCTCCTCCTTTAAATTGTGGGTGTTGGGCATTGTGTTTTAGTAATGGAAAATCTGACTACTGCAGGAAATTGATACTGAGGAATGGGAGCAATCCTGTGTAAAGTTGGGGCCAGAAGAAGTATGGCTGCTAAAGAGTTAATGCCACTAAAAAGAAGCCAAGTACTCTGAAATGGACAAGAAGAAACAGGCTTTGAAAGCATTTCAGAAATCAGCAGAACCCCACCCATCACAGGTAAAAAGGTGCAAAATTGAAAGCCTTTTCATATGGAAAAGTCTCTGGGATTCTCACTCTAGATGGATCTTCTTAAGAATTGGTTTCTTGTGATTCATTTCACCATGCTCAGCCATCCAGGTACTCAGAGAGCACTGGAGCTCTGTTCCAGCGGAGACTGGCTACAGCTCCAGCTACTGGCAGATTTTTTTTTTGAGACAGGATCTCACAGTGTAGTTCAGGTTGACCTTGTGCTCACTATGTGGCCCAGGCTGGCCTTGAGCTCCTTGTAATCATCTTGTCTCAGCCTTCTCAGTGCTAGGTTTACAGGTGTACACCTCCACACTTGGCTGGAAGCTCTTGACATTATCTAAGTGATGCTGATTTTACTGGTATGCAAAATACAAGATTTGTGGGGTCAGCAAGGCTTTTACTCAGACTAAAAAAAAAAAAATTAAGCTTGGGGGACCAGACAAAGGAACCCCTGAGAGGGCAATGTGTGAAGCTGTGGGAATGAAGCTGAACATGCTGTGGAGATCCCAGGAAGTTGAAAGTGCCAGGAATGTGGAAGGTCTTCTGAGCAAAGCTGCAGGCTCTAAGAGGCGCTAGCCAGAGAGAGAGGCTGTATAGGCAGTGTAACTAGCAAGGCTATAGGAATGGGAGCATTCAAGGTCTCTGGAACTCACATATTGTGACCATGTACCCCAGATGCTGGATATGGAGCTATGAACTTAATTTTTGCTCTTCTGAATTTTGGTCCTCTTTTGTTCTGATTTTATCCTATTGCCTTATTCCTCCCTTTTGGAATGGGAATATTTATCCTGTGCCATTGTATCTTGGGATTATGTAATTTGTTTTTTATTTTTATAAAGGTTTCACAGGTAAGGGTTTGCCTTGAGTCTCAGGAGAGATTTTGATTGAGATTTTTGAAAAATTCTGGAACTTTTGAGACTTTGAGGAAAGGATTAGTGTATTTTTGGTTGTACACAGTATAGTTGTATCGTATTAGGTGGAACTTAACATTGTGTTGATTTGGGGATTAAGTATGATTTAAGGAGTTGTATTTGGATGCCAAATTGACAAGGGATGAAATAATTAAGCTTGATCGTGTCAGCTTGATTGGCTTGGAATCTACCCAGAAGATTAGCAGAGCACACTTCTGGTTGTGTTGTAGTAGATCATATAGGCTTTGGCAGCTGCTCAGTTCATGGTAGCAGGGGAACAACACTAGAGGGGAAGGAACTAGTAGAGAAGTGTCCAATCCCTTGCCCCTTCCTCTCTGGTGTGACTCTCCTGCTGTGCTTTTCAATCACCATGAATTAAGCAGTTTTGGTCTGTCACACTCTTTCACTATGAAATTCCTGCCTGGAGAAGACCAATCATGGGCTTGCTCCCTTGAAACTATCAGTCAAATTAAATTTATCCTCCTTTAAGTTACGAATGTCAAGTATTGTGTCCCAGCAATGGGAAAGCTGACTAATTAAATAGTGGAAGGAAGTTAGGTTATTGGGAGTATGCACTTAAAGGGCACACTGGGCTCCTGGTCCCTTTCTCTATTTGCCTCCTGTTGACCATGAGGTGAACAAGTTTCCTCCACTATGTTCTGCTGCCATGATGTATTGCCTTACCCCAGGTCCAAAAGCAACAGCCAAGTGATCATGGATTACATCTTTGAGGTCATGAGCCCAAATAAACCTTTAAGTTGATTTATCTTAACTATTTTGTCCTCCTTTAAGTTGATTTATCTTAACTATTTTGTCACAGTGATGGAAATTCAATATGAAATTCAAATTAAGAAATCTGAAATTCAAGTTAAATGATGTCTCTGTCATGGTGAAAACTTTTCAACTTCTGATGCTAACAACATAAAACTTAAGTTTCTTGCTGTTGCATACATGGCCTTGCATGGGCCACTGTCTAAAGGTTATCTGTTGTTTTTCTTTATTCTGGTTGTATACTATGTTTGGATACACTGACAACAGTTTCATTGCCTTTGTGTATGTGGACCCTTTTATAGGAATAACCTCATGGCTCTTCATTGGATTCTTATTACCTTTAATTTGCATTTCCTCTAGGAAGCTTCAACTGCCTCCCACATGCTTGTCTCTCTTAGGCTATTTGCACAGAATATAGTTGACTTTATTTATTTATTTATTTTTGGTACTGGGGATCCAACTCAGGACCTCACACTTGCCAAGCAGGCACTTACGCCACTGAGCTAAATCTCTGGCCCACACTCTCTTAGGTTATTTGTTCTTTGTCTGGACACCCATGATTCTCTGAACATTTCTCTGTTGTTATACCTGCCACATTATATTGAATTATATGCTTCTAAAAGTAGATCATGAAAGTCTGAAGGGCAGAGTCTCTTATTTATCTTGACTTCTAGCACACAGCAATTTCTGAATAAATGTCGAATGAATTGAACAGCAAGTGTAGTGGAGAGGTTTTAGTCTTTGCTACATCTGATTTATTCATAACATATAATGAAGTTCATTGAACATCCACTGAGTGCCAGGCACTGTCTTGAGCACCAGAATGGTACTGTATTAAAATATGAAAATTCATACTCCTTGTCATCACAGAGCTTGCTGTCTATTGGAGACCCATGGTTATCAAATAAGAAATGCACATTTATAAATCAGCCTAGATGCTGTGATAGAAATGATCAGGATAACGTGGTATAGGCTGTTCAGAAAGGAACATATTTTTTTGATTGGTCTGGGAGGCCTAGCTCATCAGGTGGCAATGTAGCAGAATCAGCCATGAGAAGAGCAGGAAAAAGAATTCCTTTTAGAAGAAATAGTACGTGAAAAGGTTCTGAGGTGTCTCAGAGCTGTGTGTTGGCAAAATGTAAGGTAATTACTGTCACTGGAGCTCAGTGAGGGGAGATATGTATGAGAAAGGAAAGTAGTATAGGGGAGTTAGGTAGGCTTTGTTGGTGCCAAAAATAGGTTTAGAGTTTATCCAGTAAGGATTTTAATTAGGGTAGTGACATAATCTGATTTACATTTTAGAAAGATCATTGTAGGTCAGTGCTTGTTAAGACAGTAGTTACTACCTCATGTAGCTTTCATAGGTAATGTTTCTGGTGAACTGGATTTTTAGTCTTATGTAATGTTAATAACTTTAAACCTTAAAAACATGATGGGTTTTGTTTTTGGAAAATTTAAGTCTGATTTGCTAGAGGAAGCCACATTTTCAACTATAAATTTTATAGTTTACTTATAGATCGCATATTTCTGATCAAAGTTCACTATCCAAATTGAGATGTGCTGTAAGTATAGAATGTGTACCAAATTTCAAGTATTTGCTATGAAAACAGAACTGTCTTATTAATGATTTTTATATTGCTCACATATTGAAATAATTACATTTTAAGAGGCTGGGTTAAATAAAATATATTATTAAATTTAGTATTTCTTGTTTTGTTTTGCTTTTTGTAAGATGACTACTAGAACACTTAAAATTATTTATGTGGCTCATATTCCCTACACCAGAATTGCACTAAGTAGTGTGAAGTTAATGGACAAAGCAGCAGGAGAGAAATGGTTTAGAGGTCTTTTGCAGTTACCTAGAAAGTGGTGATGGAAATGGAGAAAAGCATATATGCATGTCTTAAAGGTATATTTATCATGACTTGCTGATTGTTATGGTTGATACAGTGTGTCAACTTGAGAAGTTTAAAAGTTTAACTGGGAAACTCAGCAGGGAGCCAGGGTTCTTACTTTGTAAATATCCTTGTCCTGTGCAAGAGGAGTGCGCAGAGATTTTGTGAGTGTTAAACCCACCCTAGAGGCAGGGTAGAGGGTGAGAAGGTGGGAGTGAGGGGGGTGGGGGATTTGGAGGTGAGGGAGGGGCCTGTGTACAATGTAAAGGAGGAGAAGAGGCTTGCTTTCCTCCCTTTTGCTCTGTCTGCTGCCTTGAAGTGTTGCCCCAGTGCCATACCACCCTGCCTTGCAGTCAGCTGATTATGGACTGAAACCTCCAAAAACAGTGAGCTAAATAAACCTTTCCTTCCTTAATTTTGGGTGTTGGGTATTTTGTCCCAGCAACGAGAGAAAAGAAACCAAGATACTGATAGAGAAGGAAAGAATAAAAAATGATTTACATTTTTAACTTGTCACTGATGGGCGATTGTTACCATTTCTGAAAGTGGGAAGAAAAAGTTGGGAGTTGCACATTAAGAGTATGGATTTGGGCATATTGTAACTTTTAAGTTATGCAGGTGGTTGGATGCAGGAGTATGGGGCACAGAGGAGATTAGCTGAATATATTATTTAGTAGTTTTCAATATATCATTGATATTTATAATCATAAGACTGCACACCCCAAATTACAAAACACCATTAAAAAAACACTAAAGAAGACCAAATTAAATGGAAAGCCTGCATGCATTAATTATACAACAAAAATATTGTTAAGATAGTAGTATACCACAAATCAGTGTGTAAATTCAATGAAATCATTTTCAAAATCCTTAATGAGCTTTTTTACACAAATTGACAAGCCCTCTATGGCCATACCACCCTAATTGCCCCCAATCTTGTCTGATCTTGGAAACTAAGGACGGTTGGGCCTGGTTAGTACTTGGATGGAGAAATTGGCAAGCTGGCCTTAAAATTCTTTTGGAATTGTTAGGGTTATAAAAAATAGCCAAAATAATGTTGAGAAACAAAACAAAAAGTTGAAGGATTCACACTTCCCAATTCTAAACTTGCTACAAAATAGTGTAGTACTGGCATAGGGATAGACACTGATGAATGGAATAGATGTGAATCCAGAAATAAGATGTATGTTTAGAGTCAGTTTATTTTTGGCAAAAGTACCATGTCAATTCAGTGTGTGTGTGTGTGTGTGTGTGTGTGTGTGTGTGTGTTGGGGTATAAGTAGCTTTTTCAAGCTAGATATTTGTATGTGAAAGAATGAATTTGTATCCCTGCTTTATACCTTAGGTAAAAGTTAACTCAAAATGAAGCAAAGACCTAAATATGAGGTAAAATTATAAAATTCTTTGAAGAAAGCACAGGTGCAAATCTTGATGATTTTAGCTAAGGTAATAGGTTCTTAGCTATGATATCAAAAGTACAAGTGACGAAAGAAAAAAATTACACTATTCTTCATTAAGGTTAAAAACTTTAGTGTTTTGAAAGATAGTATCATGAGTATGAAAAACCAGAAAATGGGAGAAAAGTTTTGCAAAACATATATGTGATAAGGCACTAGTATTTAGACTCTGTAAAAGATTCATAACAATAAAAAGACAAACAGTTTAGAAGCAGGTAAAGGATTTGAATACTCATTTTTCCTATTGGCTAATACACACATGGAAGTACGCATCATTAGGGAAATGTGAATCAAAACTACAATGAAATACCACTTCACACCTACTAGAATGGCTACAACAAAAAAGATGGACAATAGCAAGTGTTAATGAGGACATGTGGAAATTAGAATTCTCATATATTGCTGGTAGGAACATACAGTTTTCCAGCCACTTTGCAAAACAATTTGGCGCTTTCTCAAGAAGGGAAACATAATTACCATTATGCTTAGCAATTCAATTCCCAGATATATACTCAAGAGAGATGAAAATATAAGTATGTATATAGTGTAACTTATAGACAAATGTTCCAAGAAACATTTTTTCATAATACCCAAAAAGTGAGAACTTAAAAAGCCCACCAATTGATAAAGTAATGAACAAAATATTGTACAGCTGTACAATGGAGTATTATTTAGCCATAAAAGGGAATGAAGTACTGATATGTGCTATGATACAAATGAACCTTGAAAACATAATTTTAAGTGAAAGAAATCAGTTGCAAAAAGCCATATATTGTATAATTATATTTATATGAAATGTCTACCATAGGCAAATCCATAAAGAAAGTAGTTGCTAGAGTAGAGTAGTTGCCAGAGGTTGGAGAGAAGAGGTATAGTTTGTTTTTGGAGCAATGAAAATGTTCTGCAATTAGGTGACAGTAATGATTGTCCAATATCACAAATATAGTTAAAACCACGTAATTATATCCTTTCAAAGGGTATTTAAATGATGTTTCCACTGAAAAATAAAATTGGCTTAAATCAATTGGACAGAGGTTATTAAAAAAAAAAAGGAAAGAGAAGAAAAGCAGGAAAAATACCCTACAAAGAAGGCTATGGAAAAGATGCCAGGCAAATAGAAGGTAAATCAAGAGATGATTGCCACTAGTGAGAAAAGAGCAGCTTGATTGGGATGGTAGCAGATGAGAAGCGTAGTTGGAGTAGCTTGAAGAGTTGTTTAGTGAGTTAACAGAGCATGTAGATAACTTTTATGAAAGAAGTTGAAAGTGAGTGTAGGGCAAAGGCTGGGTCCTATTTGGGACGATGTTAGAGCATTTTTGCTTGCTAGTGGGAATGACCCAGGGGGAGAGGCATAGATGATACAGGAAGGAAAGCCTGGAGAAAGAGGCAGCACGCACTTGATGAGGTGCGGTGGGTTGGGGATCCAGGGATCTCGTGGGTGGAAGATCTCTCACAAGAGGAGGAGGAGACTGGTTGCCCGATGCTGTCCTCCTGAAAGGCACAGGAGCTGGTACAGAGGATTTGCTTGGGGACCGAAGGGAGGTCCCAGTTTTATCAGGAGGTGGCATCAGCAGCTGGTAGGGTAAGAAGGAGAGGGAGGGATAGGAAGCACAAAGGGGAAAAGTTATGCAAAGAATATCTGAGGGCATGAGAATGTGAACTTGGTAAAGAAAAAATACTAAAAATGTATACAAAATTGCTCCTTTTCCTAACTCTACAACAGTGAAATGAACTTTGCAAAATTCAGGTTTTATCAAGGTGCTCTCTTGCTAAACTCTCCATCACCTAGATTTTCGCATGACATATTGTTTCCTTTATTATCTGCCACCTGCCTCTTCATTTATTCTCTGCTACCTGCCTCTCTGTTTATTCTAATTCACCACAGTGTCCATTACTGCTGAACTACTATGGTTGCGAGAAGACACCATGTCCTCATGGTGCTGCACAGGTTCCCCTTACCTGCAAGGCCCTTTACATTTCCCTTTGACTGGGTAACTCTACTTATTTTTCAAGAAATAGCTATCAACTGTTCTTGAAAGCCTTTTCTAAGCCCACAGGTCAGAGGTGTTCATTGACTGCATGTTGACTCAGATACTTAGAGCCTTATTGAATGATGAGCTGCTTCTACACAGAAGAATTATTCAGAAAGGCAGTGCTGTATGTGCAAAAAGTCAAGGGCTTTCAAATTTATGTGGCTTTTGGAGTTTATTTCCTTTTCTTCAGAGAGAATATATATATATATTTCTTCTGCAGAGTCGAACACAGTGAGTGTCTAGTACATACAGTCCTCAATACATGACAGTTTAAAAATAGCACTTAGGCAAACTTTTGTATTTGGCAAAGCATGTCGAAGAGATTGCCCCCACTGCAGGGGCTGCGAAGACACCTGCCCTGTTTCAAATGCTGCTTTTTCTTGGTATAACATTTAAGACAAATTATGCAAACCTGTAGCTGCAGGCTGTTTTTCTAAAAGGTAATCTTTCTTTAGACTGACTCTTAGATTTCCTGGTTTGGACCTGTGGGTGTATTTGGACCCGTTTGGTGTAGAAGGAAAACACATATAGTTGGATGTATGCTGCACATTTTCCATTTAGGTCTCCAGCTGCCTGAGTATTAAGGATCTGTGCCAGTGAGGATGAGACCTGGTCACTGGTTAAAAGGAGCTAACAGAGCTTAGGATAAGACTTGCCAGGCTGGAGGACAAACTCCCAGTTGTCTATAGAACAGACAGGATTTGTGAGGGCCTAGTGGGATAAGTGGAGGCCCCTGAGCTTAGAAAAGGGCTTTGCTATTAGGCTGGAACCAAGAGAAGTACAAAGAGATCATAGTTTATATACATTCAATCTCTGCTGGGAATGGGATACGGCATTAACTATTGAGTTGTCATTGTGTGGCTTGCTTTATTCAGCAGCTTCTCGCCTTAACGGTTGCATATAAATTGAATATTTGTGAACAGTGTTTCCTATTGATTGGCATTATTATATTAGAGATGCCTTAATATTCAGTTTTGCTTGCCAAAAGTTTCTAATTATCGCTTAAATTTTCTTAGTTGTATAACTTGGAATTCCTATTTAGAGTGAGACTCTTTGTGAGGCTGACTTGTTTTGTGATGAAATTAATCATTATTTAATTTGTCTTTTAAAACACAACTTTTTAAAAATTTAGCAGGCTTTCTTATTTGGAGAGAAGCATTCCTATAATTCATAAGGATTTAGCTATCCTCCCTAAAAAGAATTTAATTTTAATTTGAGATTTATTTATGTCCTGCTTTTTTGCAAAGGATTTATGGTGATTTCCTACAAACCGCATTCATTTTTTTCAACAATGATTTATAGTGGTATTGGGTGCATGAAATTAAACAATGATGTGAAGTAGAAATGAAGAGGTAGGACCATGCAAAAGAAGTAACTAAAAATAAGACCAAGAAAATGAGATAAGAAAATTTCCTATCATAAAAATAATGGGACAGAACAAATGTAAGCATCCTGATAGTCAGGGGGAAAAGGGAAGTATGATCACTTAGTTTTGTTATCATAAAGGAATGAGAAACTTTCATGTTCATATAGTTTCCTTTACAGGAGACTCAAAAAGAGTTCCTCATATTTTATAACAAAAAGTATAATAACTTCCTTCCACTGTGATCTCACCCTTTATCAGAACTCAGGTAGGTGACTGAGATCTTGACTACAGATCTATTTCCCACATTTTTAGATGTGTGTTGAGAGTGCAACTTAATGCTCATACTAATAGTCATCGTTTCCCACAAATAGATGATTTCCTGTTTTTTGTGTGTATTGCTGGGTATTGCTATTCTCCTAATCAGCTGACCTGAAACAGTCATACTGGTTTCATCTCCCCTCACTCCATGTCTCCTAAGCACTGTGAGTCCTATTTGATTGGTACCTTTGCTTTCTGCTGGTGCCTTTCCACTTCTGTTGGTTTTGTCCCTGTTCAGAGCTGACTTTCTTTTTGCCCGATTTATTGAATAGCTTATTTAATAGCTTCAGTCCTTCCAGTGTCCACTCCTGTCTAAATCATCCTAAATACTCTAGCGAGAGTTTTCTTAAAGCACAACTCTAATCAGTTCCCTTCCTTGTACCGTAAAATCCTAACTTCTTGGCATGACATTTAAAGCTTTCTGTGAACTGGCCACCAATTACTTTTTATTATAGTCTTCCATACATCACAGATACCATTCCATGAAACACTATTTGTACTTTCTCTTCTTTGTGTTATTACTTATATCATTTTCCTTTTATCTAGAATGCTTTTGCTCTTCCCATACCTTTCCTTTTAATTCAACCTGTCGTCTTTACGGAGTGTTTGCTATGTGAGTGGTGCTAGTTCTTGGGGACACAAGGGTGGGAGTGATTGCCCTTTCAAAGATCTCAAATGTATTTTGTTATGAGTTGAAGTATATGTATTGCTTTCTCTTCTAGTTTCCCAATTTAAATTAATTTTACTTCCATTCATGACATTTCAAAAACCTTCAATTATACTTTTCAAGTAGGACTTAAGGATATGCTAAATACTGATTACTATTTTATATGCTTAATTATGTTATAAGCTTTTATGCATCCCATTAGAGCATCTTTAGGTCCTTATGCATGCCACATTTATAACATTTGCAGTAAATTTTGTTGTGTACCTGGTCAGTTGACTGAAATGGCTCAGAGATCCTGAGACCTAGATGGCATTGTCAAAACACTCACACCTGCTTGTTCTTTAGGGTCTTGTGAGAGTGCTTTTAGTTTTTATTTTAACAGTTTAGGTTCATGTTAGGTTGCAATAAAGGCTAAATGTTTTCTAGCTTTTGAATGACATGTGTAACTGCACATGGAGCACAACTTTGAAGTCAGCAAGAGCTGCATATGGCTGTGGAGAAGGGCAGGGACTGGTTTGGCCGGGGTTAGGAGTCAGATCTTGCGGGCAGGGCTCCCATTAGGAGTCAGATCTTGCGGGCAGGGCTCCCTACAGGGTGAAGGAGTTGAAGGGCAGCCTCTGAACAGAGTTAGAGCAAAGTTGTATCAGTGTGAGAGTTACTTGATTTTGAAACTTGATATAATTCTGGCTAGTCCTTTTGGGAAACACTACTGGTTAAACTGCTAGGAAGCCTACATTCTTTTTCTTTACCATGATTGTTCTACTAGAAATATGTATTGTGACATTACCATTTATTCTTTAAATCTCAAATATTTGGAATGTGAGAGGTCATATCCTTTATTCATTCAATCCATGATTTTTCTACTGGTAGCTGGTCCAGTAGCCTGCTATGGAGAGAAACAGGGGACACAGGTTTCCTTTCTTATCTATACATATTAATTCTATAACAAAACTGGATGTAATCAGTCTATTTTTCATATACTTATGATCATTAGTCAAATTTTGTACATCTTAGGATCTACTTTTATTTGGACCCAGTTTCTTTTTGGAATAATAATTCATTATCTACTTTGGAAATGATTAACAAATAGGCCTTAAATTTATATGCTTGGGTGTCACGGGGCATTCATACCATCCTAGTATTGCTACTTGTGTATTTTATCTCTGTGATACTTTTGGTTATATATTGCCTATTGTGTTCATATACTTATATTTATCATAACCTGTTATCTATCAAAGATGCCACAATTTTTAGATGCGACATTATTTTCTCTACAACTAAAAACGAAAATCACTGTCAGACTAATACAATATACGCTTATAACTTAGATTATCTTTGCATTTGTTGTAAAAACTCTCAGACCTTAGAAGTAGATTTTTATCATGTGCCATTCTTTTGCATAATAAACTGTAAGATATAAATAAAACAAATTAGTGAACTATACTCAAATTTTTTTCACATGGATTCCAACTCTTAGGAATTACCCTTCAATTCACATTTGTGTTTTTCTGCTATCATTCCCCATGTTAGTAAGAATGTTGGTGGTAAATTGCTTCTTAAAAAGGTGCTGAGAGAGGGGATTTCCTAGGGACAACCCATTTTGGAATTCTTTGTCATGCTCTGGGTCTCACCTTCCCAGGTATGAATGTAGCGCTGTGTTCTGAGCGTGGCTGCTGGCATACCAGGCATGCATCTTCTCTGTAACCTGCTCAGGCCAAGAGGTAGCGCTGAGCTGCTGTGAAAGCACCTGGAATCAAGCCAAGAGATTTTTCCTGTTTTCAGCCTCAACACAGCAATGTGCACATTGCGTGAAGGAGTGGAAATTTTTGAGTGAGAAATAGCTTCATGCCAGATCTATTTGAAATGCTCAAATCCACCTATTTAATGGCATCTTCACAGCCATGCATAATTGACTTAGAGATGTCACAATGTAGGCAATTTTTCAGGCAGCAAAAAAGAAGTAGCTCTTCCCTAAGATAGTATTTGGCAACTTGGGTCTGCTTTATTAAGCAAGGAGTAACTACTCAGTATTGAAAATTTTAATTATGGATCTTTTTTTACGTTGATAGAGCAGTTGTGTGTGAGAAAGCAAAAAGATGCTTTTTGGTGTCCTTCATATAATTTCTTAAAGTACAATTGCAGAGCTAATGGTTTTTGCATTTGCTTTTTTGAGGATGTACAGATGAACATCATATGCTTGATCTTTTGGGAAAAAGCACTTTATGGATGATTTTGGGCACAAACTTTTGCTTTCCTCTTGGAATTGAGGTATGTGAAAACACCTGGCACATAGCCCAACAAGTGATATTTCCTTTGCCCTTCCCATCTGGTACAGACCTCCTCCTGCCAGAGGGACTGTCGTCTGCCTGCTCACAGCTTGGCCACATAGGATCTTAGCAGAGTTAACATGATCCAAAATTTTCTGGGTGTGATTTTTAATCTTTCTTGAGTTTGTCTGTTCAGAGGCATTTCGTCATAAGTGAGAGATAGTTTTATTGGTCAGTTACACTTAACTGTCAAATTGTTCTGGGTTTACCCTAGAATTTCTCTGCTCTAGTTTACTAACCATATTTTTCTTCTGTACTTCTACCTACAAAGAAACTTGAACTTTTGACCTGAAATTTTCTGACTGTTTGTTTGCTCTTTCTGCATGTTCTTAATTACAAACAGATTAATGTCATGACTGAAAATCATCAGCTCTCATTGAGGTAGGATGCAGTTATTGCTGCTAGAATGCTTACCCGCCATAATTTATTATTGTTTGATGCTTAAAAGTAATACTCATAGACAGTAAGCATTTCATGGTACCTCAAGGCAGAAATTAACTTTTTATTGATTATTTTCAGTCTAATTTAACCTTCCTCTAGTTAAAAGATGGAGACTGATAAGTTTCACTTGGACTCGAGTTAATTTTTTAAATATGGAAAATTCTAGCATTTCCTGTAATTTTAATTGTAGTGGCTTATATTTAGTGACTTATACTTAGTTTTACCCACTAATCATTTGGATCGTAAAGTCATAGTTGGACACCATCAGTAGGAACTACTAGAAGTGCAGATACAGTGCTTAATATGACTTAATGCCTACTGAAGACCTAACCATTAAAGAACTAGACTTAACTAGGCATAATGGCTTAAATCAGGACTCCATTAAATACTACTACATCTGCTGTTATGTTGCCCATTCTGAAAACTTTGAGTACTAATATTTGTTTGACATGAATTTATATTTCTTACAAATTTAAAGTAAGTTACCCATATTATTTTGATAAATTCTCACAATATCCTTAAGAAAGCATTACTGACAATAAATTTTAGATGAGACCAATTACAACTAAAATATTTCTACTTATTAATTTTTTGTGAAGTGTCTCATGGAACTATCTGATGCTGTGGAAAATGCTGACCCTAGTTCCCCAAAATAAAAAGTGAAAAGTTGATGCTCAGTCAAAGAACTTTTTACTGAACACTTATTATATGCCCACCACATTGCAAAATACATCACATATCAAAAAGAGGTAGAGGATGTTCGCTGCCCTTTTTGTAATAGATGAGATAAGAAATGATGAGAAAACTGTGAAAGACTAAAAGAAAGAAAGTGGTTAATTGCACAGAATCAGAACCAAAACTACATGTATCTATCACAGGAAATTGAAAGGGAAGCCCATGTAGGAAGGTGACCCGTAGGAAGGATTTATTCAGGAAACATCACGTGAGGTGGGCTCTGGGTGCTGATGGGACTTAGGAAGATAGAAAGGTGGATGAGGAATGTCTTGAATAAGCAAGTGAAGGCTAAAAAAGCCTGGCATTTTCAGGGAACAATTAGTCGAATGACCTCAAATGTTTAAAGCCAGAAGTTTGCAGTAGACATTGTCAGATGTTTTGGGGCAGAGAAGGGGACGAGGAAGGGACCAGGACATGTGGAGAAATAGGAGACAGGATACACAATTTGGTATACGCTATATACCACTCCATACTCAATGCCTAGAACCACAAGGAAAGATGGATGCAGATGTGTTATTCCGATAACTCAAATTCCACAAGGGGTGTTTTCTTTTCTTTTTTCTTTTTTCTTTTTTCTTTTTGGTAGCACCAGGGACTGAACTCACAACCTCACGCCTGCCAGACAGATGCTTAGGCTACTGAGCCAAACTCCCGGCCCTAGTTTTTTGAGGCAGGGTCACACTGTGTAGCTCAGGCTGGCCTTGTGCTCACATTGTAGTCCAGGTTGGCCTCGAACTCACAATGCTCCTCCTACCTCAGCCTCCCGAACACAAGGGGTATTTTCTGCCACAGACACGATTTTCCAAAATGCTGAAAAATTCTTCATAAGGATCCAAACAAAATTTGCAGGGCATGGTGGTGCACACCTGTAATCCCAGCATAGTAGGATGTTGAGGAAGGAGGATCTCAAGTTTGAGCCCAGGCTGGGTAATTTAGCAACTTAGTGAGATCTAGAGGGGAGGAATGTAGCTCAGTGTGCAGGCCCTGAGTTTAATCCCCACGACTGAAAACAAAACATTCTAAACAAAACAAAGTCCAATTTTCTCTCAATTTGTACAATTATTGCATTCCCATGAATTCAATATATTACTTAAATGGTATATTGGTGTTTACATATAAAACAGAGTTAGGCTACACCTCAGATAATTTTCCCTATATCATTGTGCAGCAAAGGATGTGGGATAATTGTTCAGTGCATAAAACTCTCCCAAGATTTGTAGGATACTTAACATCTTTGGACCCACAATCACTGTAAACCTTCTCCACAAACTTTTAAGTTGCCTCTTTCCTGTCATAGCTGCTGTCCTATTATGCTGCATCAATAACTATATCAGGTGCATACTCTTAATTTCTTTTTTGAATTAAAACTTCTGATTGTTTTGCTTTTATATGCCAAGTAGAACATTTAAAAAGTACTAAGTATGTGTTTTAAGTATTTTCTCCAAGAAGAGAGAGTTTGAGGGCTTAAGAGTTAGTAAGTTCTTTATTTCATTCAGTTTAGCCAACAGTTGTTAAGCCCTACTAACTGCCAGGGACCAGGAGTGGTAGCCCCTGGGTCATGTAGCTGGCCAATAGTTTATCAGGAAGGGTATACAAGAAGGTGTGCAGGGAGAATTGGAGAGGTGAAAGGCACTGTTGGAAATTGGGGGAGGGTCAGGAGAAATGGTAGAGATCACATTTAAGTTGGATCTTAAAGAATAAATTTGACAGGATTTTGGGAGGGTGCTACTTTGTAACAGAAAGCCAAATTTGAAATGACTTTCAGATGATATAAATCATAAAGACTTTGTAATGCATCCCTAAGATCTAGTGTTTCTTGAGATGCTAACATTTCTTGGCTATCCCATACTTGGGATATTGAGTATGAAACTTTTACTTTTTTTCTAGTTAATTTTTAAATTGCTTATCTTTAAGCGTTAATATCTGGCTTTCCAACTAGCTTTCGAGGATAGAATTGTGCCTTGTACTTCTCTAGATCTTCCATGGTGCTTAGATATTCTCAATATTGTAGGAATGAATTCTCAGTTTCAAATTGTTTCTGTTTTCTATTTTTTTCTATTGGCATTTCCTAGGAAGAGTGAGGTCATTAGTAATGAGTATACCCCGGGGATGGATGGCTTCTGGTAGACTCTTGCCATACTGGCCAGGCCCCAGTGGGCTCCACCTGCGTGCATAGAATCATGTTGCTTTTCTTCTAGTCTGTTACTGTAGGTGAGAAAAAGGTTGAAAGTTAGTATCTGCCTTGGAAGTTACAGAAATTTCCACCCAGAAGGCCTGTCTGTCTGAGTATCTGTTTCTCATTCAGGTCCAATTTCAACAAGAGATTCCTTTTCTTTTCGAAATCAGATGAAAAGCAAGATTTAGATGCATGTCTTAATAGTTTAGATCAAGTTTGTCAATCTGGATGAAAGCATGGTTTTGAATTGTACAGCATTTAAATATTATTCATTTGTTAGTAAGACTGAAAGAGGAGTATAATCATAGCAAGGAGAGCAGGCATCCCATTGTAACTCTTAGGGTCTGACTCATGTGCTTGGCGTTATTTGTGAAGACACTTACCAGCTTTGTTAACATACACTTTATTGTTGTGGTTGTTGGATGAGGGTTTGAGTATTTGGAAGGTATAATGGCATCAGTCTTTCAAGAAGTCAAGTTGGATATACAAGATGAAAAAGATCTTGATCGAGTTTCACTTGCTGTGAAGCTACTGAATCTCTGTAAGTAATACATTTCTCATCAGTAAAGTAGTCTGTATTTCCCAGGTAGTTATGAGTTTCTTTAATGGGTCTGAAGGGCAAAGCATATGCCTGGCCTATGGTGGATGCTCTGTCTCCATAAACATTAGCTGGAAAGTATTACTGTCATTTAAAAGGTTATTTAAATCTCTAAATTCATCAGATTTTTATTGAATACCTACTATGCCATGCACCGTTCTAAGATCTAGAGAACAAAACCCATAATGTAAAGATTCCAGCCCCTGAGGAAGCCATGATCTAACTGGGAATATAGATAATAGAAAACATAATATGCAAGTGGTAGATTGTGGGATGCTTAGGGCTGTGAACCAAAGGTAGATGCGGCAAAGGGGAATGGGAATGTTCAGGGAGGAGGAAGTGAGACTTTGGCAAGAACCTCAGGGAGATGACGGTATTAATTGTGTCTCACTTTGGTCAAGAGTTATCCTTGCAAATATGTGAGATAAATCACTTGGTTTGGGAGAAGCTGATCTCAGGCTAAGAATATTTAGCATTTGGGATGAGAAGCAGACATCTCTCAAAGGAAGTATTTAGCTTTCTTGTTCTAAAGAACAGCTGTTAAACTCCAAAAACTGTGAAGATGCCTGATGTTTTTAGCTATTAGGCTTAAAACATGTGAAAAGTTATATACTTCTTGTTTTTTTTCTCCAGAAAGTAAGAAAAGAATTTTCTTTTATTTGTCTTCTCCATGACAGTAAAATAAGCATTTCTAATGATGCTATCAAATCTTAGGAGTTATTTTTTTACATTCTAATTTCACTTTAATCTAGACCATAGGCACATTTATGTTGAGTCTTTCATTATATGACATTATTACTATGAGTGGTTTCAAAATATGGAAACTTTTTTTCTGAGTATTATTGACCATAGAAAAGGAATGTGAGGCCTCATATACCAGCTAAAATGCCTATTAAAGTATGTTGTTTAGTAAATGGTAGATAGTTCTTTTCCTGGGACTCAGAAGATTTGTGTTATATGAACTTAGTTTTTAAAATTTTTAAATCTGAGATGATAGTTTTCCTATATTTTATAATTGAATGTGACATCAATATGAAAAATACAAACACATTTGTGTTTCAGATATCTAGGTTTTCAGATATTAAGATTGGATGCCGTATGTATACATCTGTTTATATATGCATACATGTGTACAAATGCATATTTTAGTAATTAAATTAATTTAATTGGTCTCTTAATTATCTGAAAAAATTGAGAAAAGCAGTAGTCCCTGTATTTGAGTTCCTAAAGTTAAATTATATTGTGGTATTTGTTAAAGTCAAAATAATTCAGTGTTTTAGATATCTATGATAGTTTTCTTGTTGAAATGTTGCAATGAGAAGTTATACAGTGGAAATACTTATGAAATTGGGTTGTTAAAAATATATTGGGACTAGTGCTTTTACTATTAAAGTATGGTATTCAGATAATTTATTACTTGGCAAACAGACATATATGATTAAGGAGCCTTGAAGACTTGCTGCTCTTGCACTTATTCATCCACTTGTAGAGTATATTATTGCTTTTTTGTGCTTTAAAAGCAAATATGATTTCATTGGAAAAAGTAGGCCGTTGTACCTTTTCTTCTGGGTGGAAGGACTATCTATGTATCTTTTTTTTTGGAGGAAATTAACAATGATTTTTTTTACTTTAAAGAGAATAAAACAAAACAAACAAAATAGAACAAAGCAGATCAGAACAAAGCAATGCAAGCAACACAAGACTTCAAAACAAGACAACAGGAATTCAATAGTGGCTACCATAATGTCTCTTGTCTTCTTCGAAATAGTTGTCCGTATCCTCACATCTCTTTCAAACACAAGTTGGAATATATGGTGTGAGACTGAAACTTAGTTTTGTCTCACATTTTGTCTCTGAAGGACCAAGTACAATGCTGTATTTGCTTGCAGAATAGTATGCAGTAGACTTTCAAGGCGTTGATCTGAGCCTGAATACTAGAATTCAAATCCCGACTTGCCACTTACTAGCTTGGAAACCTTGGACAAGTAATTTAGCTTTCTAGGTATTAATTAGTTTCCTTATCAGTGAAATGACAGGGATAATATTACCTGCCTTATAGGATTGTTTTGAGGATTAAATAAGTGATTTGTACATCACTTACAGCAGTGTTTACTAAACAGATATAAAATATCATAGCAATTCTAAAAAAGAGTATCTTTTCAAAATACATGCTTAATTTTTTGTTCATAAAATGATGGAATAGCTAGGATTTGTTTGAGAACAATCTGGTAGCAGAGCAGAATATGGGAGTGTGTGAGTGAGAGATTGCCTATGAATTGATAATCGTTGGAGTTATACATAGGTGCATGTGCACTTATTGCACTATTCTCTTTGCTTGTATGTAAGCTTAAAATTTTCCCAATAAAAACTCAAAAGCACAACAAAAAACACAGCTTGCACTTTTAAATTTTATTTTCTTCCCTTTTTTCTTCCACTGTCAAGGTCAGGTATATCATTTCTGTCTTTTTTGGTATAGTTCAATGCCTCCTTCTATGAAGCCCCCTTTGATAATCCCAGCCACATCCTTTCTGTTCTGACCCTCTGAGCCCATCTTGGGCACATGTGCACACTGGGTGGTTTTGTAGTTGTTTCCATGTGTGGCAATTTCTTCTTTTAGGCTTAAATCCATGTATATTGGGATTATCTTTATAACTCCAATGGAAAACACCTGGTACACAGTCACCATTAAACCTTTTTTGATCAAATGGGATTTGTTGACTATAGTTTGGAAAAAGGCAAAAAAAAAAAAAAAACCACCTCTTTTTGTGCCATAATTATTACTACAGTATAGTGTTTTGGGATGAAACATTATTATTCAGTTTTTTATTTTTTTGGTACCAGGAATAGAACTTAGGACCTTGCACTTGCCAGGCATGCGCTTATGCCACTGAGCTATATCCTCAGCCCTGTCATTTAGTTTTTGTTGTGGTTCTACTAATGACTTTATATTGAAATAATTTTTGCTGTTTGTTGTGTATCATATTATCTTTTCAAGGATTTCATTTAGAAGTTAATGCTATTCCAGGTTGTTAGCTAGGTTATAGAAATACTCATCTAATCCTGGCAGATTGAGAATTTGTTTTTTTTTTTTTAAGAATTATTACAGTGAAAGACACATCATCTACCTTCAAAATACTCCTCCTCGATTGATACACACTTATCCCATCCTTCTTGCCACTTTCCAAAGCTATTCTGGAAGTTGTTTTTCATAAGCATCTTCACTAGGTGTGATCAAATATATGGTGAATGTGCTGATTCTGGCAGCCATCTAATGGCAAGATAGGCTCATAAAAACATTATCGTGTATCTTTATCCACCTTTTTCACCAGATCTGGCACCATGCAACTTCTGGCTCCCCTGCCCACCACACCCCCGCCCCAGACAAAATGACCTTGAAAGGTAAATGTTTTGAATTGAATCAAGACATGGAGGCAGTCCCAAAAATACAAATAAAGTCAATCATGAAAGACACTTTCCAGAACTGCTTCAGAAAGTGACAAGAATGCAGGGATAAATGTGTTTCAAACTGAAAGGGGAATATTTTGGGAGGAGTTAATGGCAATATGTCCTTTACAATAATAAATTTTTTTATTTAAGCAAAGAAGAAAAAAAAAGACATATATAACAAAGACAACAAGCAAAAGAGACAAACAAATGACTAGAGTAAATGCACAACGGTAACATTGCAGGTTTACAAAACAGGATGATAGAAACTTGACAATGGTTGCAATACTGCGTATTGTTATCTTCAAAATGGTTACTTACATTAACAGATATAGACATGTAAAACTGATCCAATCATATGAGTATTAATTGTTCTCTCTCAACAATGAATACATTCAGCACTGTGTTCATTTTAGTTATCTTACATATACATACATACAGGTTTATATCTTTTCCTCTTCCCTTTTCTCTTTCTGCCTTTTCCCTTCCCATTACTTTTGCTCTTTGAACTATTTTTTACCCTTACGTAGTATTTATTATAGATTTTAGATCATATATACTTTTCCATTTCTTACACTAGGGAGACAATACAGTATTTACACATGTGGGTTTGATTTATCTCACTTATGAGTATGGTCTCAAGTGGTGACCATTTACTTACAAAAGTCTCAATGCAATCTTTCTTAATAGCTGAGTAGTACTCCATTGTATAAAAATACCACATGTTTTTTATCCATTCTTTGATTGATGGGCACTTGGGTTGTTTCCAAAATCTGGCTATTACAAATTGGGTTGCTATAAACATGGGTGCACAGATATCACTGTGGTATGATGTTTTCAGTTCTTCTGGGAAAATGCCCAGAAGAGGGATAGCTGGGTTGAATGGGATCTCTAATCCTAGCTTCTTGAGGAATCTCCACACTGTTTTCCACAATGGTTGCATCAGTCTACAACCCACCAACAGTGGAGAAGAGTTCCTTTTTCCCCACAGCCCTTCCAGCATCTGTTGTTGGTTGATTTTTTAATCTTGGCCATTCTTTCTGGAGTGAGATGGAATCTCAGCGTTTTTTTAATTTGCATTTCCCGAATGACCATTGATGTTGAACATTTTTTCATATATTTATTTGCCATTTGTATTTCTTTCTCTGAGAGGTGTGTATTCATCTCAGATGCCCATTTTTGGATTGGGTCCTTGAATTTTAGGGGCCTGATTTCTTTTAATTCTTTATACGTTTTAGGTAGAAGTCGTTTGTCTGATGGATAATTAGCTAAGATATTTTCCCAGTTCGTGGGTTTTCTTTTCACTCTGTTGGAGATTTCCCTTGACATGCAAAAACTGTTCAGTAAGATGAGATCCCAGTTGTTGATTCTGGGAAGTGTTTCCCATGCAGTTTCATTTTTGTTCATGAACTCTCTGCCTACTCCTATGTCATCAAGATTTTTACCTACTCTGTCTTCTAGTAAGTTTAGTGTCTCTGTTTTTATATTCAGATCTTTGATCCATTTTGACTTTATTTTAGTGTATGGTGATAAGCATGGATCTAGTTTTAGTTTACAGCATATAGAAAGCCAGTTTTTCCAGCACCATTT